>JAJHUR010138776.1:0-62355 GCA_027495735.1 Lutjanus campechanus
TTTGTGTGTGTGTGTGTGTGTGTGTGTGTGTGTGTGTGTGTGTGTGTGTGTGTGTCTGTGCGTGTGTGTGTGTGTGCGCATGTGTTACTGTACTCTGGCATTACGGCTGTAATAACATAATCCCAGAGATTTGGCCTGACAGCAAGACAGTATGCTGCCGATTTCAACTGACAGTAGGGAATTATCATCACCACGCACTTTACAGACGGCTAGACGTGTTATTATTGCTGATGTGAGTCTCAACATGTGGCCCATCGGCCCTTTGAAGGACGCTGACAGCAGCAGTTTAAGGAAGAGTGACAATTAGTCTGACCTGGAAAAACATTTGTAGTAAAACTTTGTACGGACCATCAGGTTTATTAAACCTTTTGAAATGTATGGATGTTGATTTAATTAATATTTTTATGTTAATTTTTATTATTCTTACTATTCTTCTACATTTTAATTGTTATTTATCATTCTGCAATACTAAACAGTTGAGGAAAGTCAGTTTCAAGGCAACTGCCTTCACTAGATTTTAGAATGATAAAGTGGTTTATACAGGTACAGTAGTAACAAAATGAGCAGGTTGCATGTTTTTTTTATTGAAATAAACTTATGAAGAACATGATCAACACTTGCTTTTACCTTTATATGTGTAAATATTGAACAAATTAAAAATGGAGGTTAGAATTTATAAATGATACATAAAGAGAAGGTGAGAGAAAGAGCAAGACAGAAAATTAATTGTTCTGCTTGTGGCAAGGCAAGGCAAGGCATCTTTATTTATATAGCACATTTCATACCAATAGGCAACTCAATGTGCTTTACATAAAGACAGAACATTTAACAGTAAGAGCAGAAAATGTAAAAAGAAAAGAACATGTAAAAACGTTTTAAAAATTTAAAAATTAGAAATTTCAGATACTAAAAGAAAGAAAGGGAAAAGAATATAGGAAGTACAAGAAAGAGTGCAAATCCAAAAATTATAATTAAAAACTCTTAAGAGCTCAGCCATACGCACATGAAAAGAGAAATGTTTTTAACCTGGATTTAAAAGTGCTTACAGTTGGGGCTGATTTCAGTTCTGCTGGTAGTTTATTCCAGTTGTGTGCAGCATAACAGCTAAATGCTGCTTCACCATCTAGTTTGTACTCTGTTCTCCACTATCTGACCTGAGTCAGTAGATCTCAGAGCTCTACTGGGTTTATACTCTACTAACATGTCCTTCATGTATTCTGGACCTAAACCATTCAGTGATTTGTAGACCAGTAGCAGAACTTTAAAATCTATTCTGTAGCTGACTGGGAGCCAGTGTAAAGACTTAAGAACGGGGGTGATGTGCTCTGATCTCTTTGTTCTGGTTAAAACTCGAGCTGCTGCGTTCTGAATGAGCTGCAGTTGTTTAATACTTTTTTGGGGGAGTCCAGTCAGAAGACCGTTACAGTAGTCAAGTCTGTTGGAGATGAAAGCATGAATCAGCTTCTCCTGATCTTTTTTGGACATGAAGCCCTTAATTCTTGATATATTCTTCAGTTGGTAAAAGGCTGTTTTGGTGACTGATTTGATATGACTGTTAAAGGTTAGGTCTGAGTCTATCAACACGCCAAGGCGACAGTGACTGGTGTTTACTGACAGCAACCCTCTTCTCTTTATTGCAAAAACAATTACCTCTGTTTTTTCTTGATTTAACTGAAGGAAATTTTGGTTCATCCAATTTTTAACTTGCTCTAAACAGTGACACAATGACTCTAAAGGACTGCAGTCATCTGGGGACAGTGCAAGATATATCTGTGTGTCATCTGCGTAACTATGATAGTTGATATTAGAATTCTGCAGAATTTGACCCAGAGGCAGCATATATAGGCTGAATAGAAGGGGTCCAAGAACTGACCCCTGAGGAACTCCACATGTCATAGCCACTTGATCGGAACTTCCAATGGTCACAAAATAACTCCGCTCCTCCAAGTAGGACTTGAACCATTTTAGGACTGTTCCGCTGAATCCTGCCCAGGTTTCCAACCTGTTCAGCAGTTGTGGCTTGTTCCACTCTAAGTTTGCAGATTGCAAATGTTAAACCTTTGGTTTTAAACTCTAATCTGCAAAATAGTTCCACACAGTCACAAATAAACTAAAGAATTACATGGAGATCCACAACAGCAGAGAACATCAGGTCTCTGCTGTGGGAGAAGGAACAGATTATTATTCTCTTATTGTGACATCCTACTGGCAGATTCAATATGTAAAACACACAGCTTTTCAAAATGTTTACCATGACTGTGCAGATAAGACAAGAACCTAATGTACAGCTGGACTGCAGACAGTATGAAACGTTTCGGCTTTTAATTTGAAACCGATACAGGAAGTGGCGTCATCCATGATCCAAACAGGAGGCGGACTGTCTGCACCTTGCAGCACCTTTTCACTTTGAAAGAGCAACAACAGCCAATGGTGTAATCATCACTCAATCACAGGTCTTTTCCACCTACATGGAACCCTGGAGCCCTGTTCCAGTTTGTGCACCTTATTTTGAACTGTTCTGAGTGTTTCCACTAAGAATAAAATGGTTTAGAACCCAAAAAGTTGGTCCCCAGCTGGAACAACAAGAAGCAGTTCTTCCTAAACTCTGAAGATAGTTCTGTCTTAATAATATGACAATTGATTAATTGATCCTGTCACAATTTTGTTCATTGAAAAATAGGTCCAAACGTGAAAACAGGTGGAGCACACGGACCTACATCCTCAGGAAAAAAAGTTTGGGAAACACTGTGTTAGACAGCTCAAATGTTCAAAGAATGTGGTTCAAGAACCAGAATTAATTTGGTGGAACAGGGCCTTCAGTACATCAGTCACAGACTTTCTCATTTAAACTATTGCTAACAGGTTCTTTTCCTGCTTCTCTCCTGTTTCATGGCTTTGTTGTATTGAATTGGCTCCTCCCCCACGACGGACACTGAGCAATCAGCGTAAATAGGAACTTTGGCATCGATTTCAGACACTTAAAAAAATGCCCGCACTGCACACATACTTGTGTTGCATGTGCATAAGTAAAGCATCATCTTATCGGCCTGTCAGAGCCACACAGACGGTAATTTCTTGCCGATACTGATATTTTATTTCAAAGCCAAGTATTCATGCTTTTATACAAACATATATAAGATAAGATAAGATAAGATAAGATAAAATATTCCTTTATTAGTCCCACAGTGGGGAAATTTCAAATGAGGTCATTACCACAAGTTTCAGTTCTGTCTGCATCCTCTCTGCAGACTTGCATGCTTTTTTATTAAAAGAGAGTTGAAGTTGCATAAAAATCTAATTAAATCCCATTCCAACAGAAACACTGAGGAATATTGTAGAACTGTTGACTGAAGATATGCTGTAAATGTAGATTTTACCTGAGTCACTGAATGCATCATCAGAAGCTTCAGGTTTTGGTCCTCAGTGTAAAGACATTATCCTGAAGTTTGACCTCCGTGTGATCTCTCTCAGACATGCTCACATTGTGACTGAACAGCTGATGTTTTCCTGACAGGTCCTGCAGTTTCCTTTGTTCATTTTAAAGATGTGTCAGCAGCTCACACTCAGATGTGCTTACACTGAACCAGCAGCAGGTTCAAGGACACTCTGACAGGACACATCCCCGCAGAGCGCTCAACATGATTTCAATAATGATGCTTTGGCTCTCATACTGCCTGGGATCTCTTAGTCTGAGCAGCAGAGACTCATTCACAACACGCAGAAACAGCTGTAACGTCCTCAGCAGATAGACCCCCCCCCCCCAAACAAAGATAGAATGGTGAGTGAAAAAAAAACTGTTCTTTTAATTTGCAACGGTGAAAAATTGTGTGAAAAGTGTGACGAGAATTTTGAGACAGGTGGAGATAAATATAGAGAAAGAAATGTTGCTTTTTGATTCCATTTTCTTCTGAAAACATTTTGAAAACATTTTCAGGTCAGTGTCCAAACTGTTTGACCAATCATTGTTGCTTCCTGCGAATTCAACCAATCACAGCAGTCCCCATCATACGTGTACGTCTCAGTGAACCGACTCAGTGAATAATAAAACAAAGCTCTAATTTTTGCATTTATATATCATATTTGTCATTGTTATTGAGAATTAATGCTCTGTGCACTTTTATCTTTTATCATTTTATGCTGTTTTGACTGTGTTTCCCTAGCTGCACTTCTTCATTTACAAATAAAACATATTTTCTTAGAGGTTTTGTAATGCTGAGCTGTTTTGGTGACGTTACATAAAGAGTGTGATTTTGTTCTCTCTGGAATAAGTTGCCTTTGATTTAATTTATTGTACAAAAAAAAAAAGAAACTTTCCTTTGCAATTTTCATTTGCTCCCCCGGAAACATCACATGATTCACTTTTTTAGCTGCTGTAAAATCAGACATTTTAATTAATCTTGAGACTGTAGAAATAAATATTTCTAACTATTTTGATAATCAGTTAAAGGGTCTAAATTCTCTGATCTCAGCTTCTTAAATGTGAATATTTTCTGGTTTATTTATTCCTCTCTGACAGGAAACTGAAGATCTTTAGTCTGAGTTAACAGGACATCTCATTGGTTTTATTTCCTCTCATCAGGAAAACAATATAGAACATTTTTAAATTATAATAATATGATGATCATAATATTAAATTCTTCCATAGTCTTTAGTTTATTTGGTGACCCAGATAAATTCACCTGTGACCCACCTCTTTGGTAATGACTGGTTTAAAATATCACTGGATGCTGTAATATTATAATTTCCCTTCACCGGAATAATCTTGACCAAACTATGAAGACCATAAATACACCAAGTGGACATTTTGACAGAAAATGTCACAGTGTCCCTTCAGAGTTTTCTCTGAATGTGTGAAACAGGAATAACCTGCAGCAGCGGTGGGTGGTGTGAAGGGACGGTGGCGGACATATGGACGTCTCCACCTGTTCTACATGAAACAGCAGCAGCCTGCTGCCAGATAATACATACAGATCTACTTTAATACAAAGAAATCTCCTATTATTCCACCCATTACGTAAAAGGATGAGATTATCGATACACAGATTAATGAACATCCAATGGTGTGCCAGTGTTAATGCCCTGCCCCACCCCATCCCGTCCCTCCACCCGTCTGCACACAACCCTTCAAATCATCCAGATAAAAATAGAAAAACCCCACAATGACTTGCAGTTTAGTTGTTAGATTTTAGTCTTTATTGTACTATTTTTTCTTGACAATTTGCTAGCGGACATGTGAAAACTTGGACCAACAAAACATCATCATCATTATTATTATTATTTTTTAATTACAGCATATCGTCGAACTGCAGTAACAGTGAGAAGATGTGTTTTTAGAAAATAAAACAAGAAAGAAAATCCAAACCAAACAGGAAGAAAAAGAAAAAAAAACATTTTGACTTTAATATTCGATGGTGGTTTTTTTCTTTTTTTTATTCATGTACACAATATAACAGTCTAAAAACATTAAACACACAGAGCTGAAGACATCGCAGTGTTGGTTGGGAAATGGCAGTCCTCAGGGCAGTTTATATACTGGAGCAACATGGTCCTGCTGTACTGTCAAATATCTACTGGGACGGATGGGGAGGGACGAGGGGGGACTACAAACCAAAAATGGCCGTCAATATAAAACTAACAGTCTTTTTTTTCCTTTTTTTTTGTTCTTTAAATCCACCAATCAGGAGTCGGCAGAGACAGAGAGCAGAGTTAAGTAGCTCGACGAGGAGGAAAATAGGACGGCGGGGGGAAATAAAGGAGGAGGGGGTGGAATGTCTCGATTTTCATTTTTTACATTTCTGCATTTTTCTTTTCTCTCGTAGACAATATAAAATCTCACAGACAAGCAAAGAAAAAATAAAAACACTGGATGTACATGTTTGTATGTATGCATGTATCGGACAGAGGGGCTGGATGGATGGATGGATGGATGGATGGATGGATGGATGGATGGAAAAGAAGGGGGCTTGAATTATTGCTTTCTGAGTGATTATTATTTTTCACTTCTCATCTACATGAATTGCATCTTTCTCATTCTCTCAATCTCTCTCTCGCTCTTTCTCACCATGGTGATCTGTTAACACGTGATTACTCTGTTTATTTGGGAGGAAGGGGGAGGAGGAGGAGGAGGAGAAGGGATGGAGGGAGAGAGGAGGAGGGGGAGGAAGGAGGGAGGAGGAGGAGGAGGGAGGAGGAGGAGTTAGGGGAGAGCGGGGCGGGGCTCAGAGCTCCTTGCTCAGCGAATCCCGGGCAGTTCTAATCCTCTTTGTGTGGCCTCACACGTTTCCCGCCTTTTTGTCTGGTAAATGATAACAGAAGAGATTGAAAAAATGTATTAAAAAATAGGTCTTGGAAAAAGTAATAATAATAATAATAATAGTAATAATAAAAAACAGTCATATAAAAAGGGTTATTATTATGTTGTATGTGTGTTTAGTGGTTTAGTACAGATGTCGGTCTCTCTAGTGTTGGTTAGTTTAAAGTTATTGTGTTAAAGGACGAACACAAAGCAAACAACAACACAACAGAGAAAAATATGACAAAGTGTCGTCACATCATAATGGAGGATCATCGTCATGGTAACCAACAGGAGAACGTACAGTCTGTTTGTCTCTCTGCCTGTCCTCTACCTGTGTTTGTGCCTTTGACTGTCCTTTGTACTGTTACCTTACGGAGAAGTTTTTTTCTCCTGAAATGAAACAACCTGACCGTCCACTCGTGTGTCCTCTGTCTGTATTTCTGTCTTTTCCCCCCCAGAGAGATGACAGCAGAGAGAGACAGAGAGAGAAGGCTGCTTAATCTGGCTTGTTGAAGAGGCTCCGTGACACTTTGATTTTGGCCACTAATCCGTTGATGGACTCAACTCTATTGATGTCTGCTAAACCAGCTTTTCTCTTCCGCACCAAACGGAGAGCTAACTATCTGAGATACAGCTAGTTAGAGCGAGCAGACGGCTGGGTGCGTGGTGCAGCGACCGGAGGATCGACGAGGGAGGCCGGAACACGAAGGTCGAGGGTCTGCAGGCTGCTGGCGGTTTAAATCCTTCTGGTATTAGTACATCAGTACTGGTGGTAGAAGTATGCTCCACCCTAAGGTGGTCAAAAGTATCTATACTTTTCCACTACTAAATATTTGAAACAAAATGATCTCTGTTAGTCGTAGTGTTGAAAGTACAGAAGCTGTAAAAATATGATCTAAGTGCTCATTCAAGACCCGAAAGCCCTGCCTGAAATTTGGCTTCTAGCAAAACCAGACAGAGTTCAGTGACTTTGTCTGTACCAGCACCGTGTGAAGGTTCATTTTTAACCTGCACATCATTTTATTTGTCTCTGACTTTTTGTTTAGTGTTTGCTGTTGTAATACAGAGGTCAGGTCACCTCAGTCCCATGGACCATATAATACATCATCAGTGGCAAGAGAGAAATACATTTTTGATCCCGTTTGAATTGTGCCAAAATACTTTGGGAACTGATATTATTAAATCAGGGGTAGAAGGTAAATTAGGTGCCTTTTTGAGCCTTTATTTAAATGACCTGGTTCATGATATGGATCTATTTTTGTCATTTTGGCGTATTGTTCCTGTTTTATGTTTGTACTCCATAACATGATGTGTGGCCTATAGTAATCAAATCTGAATCTGAATTTACACGTTTGTCAATTTGAAAGAGAATTTTACAAGTCAAGAAAGTCACCGTTTGTCATAAAATTGTTAAACGAGCAGATTGTAGATTCTACTGATTCTTTGATTCTGTTTGAACTGTGTCACAAATTACACACATGATGTTTGTCAATGTGAAACAGAATTTTATAAGACAACAAAGTCATAATTTGTGGTAGGTTTGCTGTAGTTTAGTTTTATGTGAAACTGCTCAGTGGTCAACACTAATATGTTTATCAAGTCCATGTGTTCATTTTTCCTCTGTTCTTTCTGTGTTCATTAAAACTGTAATTTTTGGGAGAAGAACAAAAGAGGAGTATCTTAGTGTTCAGTTGTTGCAATTTTGTAATGTGTTTTTGTAGTGATCGCACTAGTTTAAACATAATCACACCCTCAGTTTGAACACCTGTTGTTGGGCTGATCCCGAGGGCTTTGAAAGTTCTACCATTGCCAACATATTTTATTGAACAGAGAAAGGAAACTTTGTATCAGCTGCACCAAAAAGCAAAGAGGCAAAATACTGATAAAGAGCAAGAAAACCAAGCTGCTCTGTGGTGTTTATTTAGTCTCAAAACTGCTGCAGATTCAAATCACGTGTGCATGAAAAAACAGGATCAGTGAGCGCGTCAGGGAACCCACCTGCCCTGTGTGAGGACAGGCAGAGGACAGGCAGAGGACAGGTCTGCCTGTCCTCAGCCTGTCCTCTGCCTGTCCTCTGCCTGTCCTCAACATGTCCTCAACATGTCCTCTGCCTGTCCTCAACATGTCCTCAACATGTCCTCTGCCTGTCCTCGGCCTGTCCTCTGCCTGTCCTCGACCTGTCCTCTGTCTGTCCTCTGTCTGTCCTCGGCCTTTCCTCTGCCTGTCCTCTGCCTTTCCTCTGCCTGTCCTTGGCCTGTCCTCAACATGTCCTCTGCCTGTCCTCTGCCTGTCCTCTGTCTGTCCTCGGTCTGTCCTCGGCCTGTCCTCTGCCTGTCCTCTGTCTGTCCTCTGCCTGTCCTCTGTCTGTCCTCTGCCTGTCCTCTGTCTGTCCTCTGCCTGTCCTCGGTCCTGTCCTCTGCCTTTCCTCTGCCTGTCCTCTGCCTGTCCTCGGTCTGTCCTCTGCCTTTCCTCTGCCTGTCCTCGGCCTGTCCTCTGCCTGTCCTCGGTCTGTCCTCTGCCTGTCCTCTGTCTGTCCTCTGTCTGTCCTCGGCCTTTCCTCTGCCTGTCCTCTGTCTGTCCTCTGCCTTTCCTCTGTCTGTCCTCGGCCTTTCCTCTGCCTGTCCTCTGTCTGTCCTCTGTCTGTCCTCGGCCTTTCCTCTGCCTGTCCTCGGCCTGTCCTTGGCCTGTCCTCTGCCTGTCCTTGGCCTGTCCTCTGCCTGTCCTCGGTCTGTCCTTGGCCTGTCCTCTGCCTGTCCTCGGCCTGTCCTCTGTCTGTCCTCTGCCTGTCCTCGGTCTGTCCTCTGCCTGTCCTCGGTCTGTCCTCTGCCTGTCCTCTGTCTGTCCTCGGCCTTTCCTTGTCTCTCATTAGACTCATAATATAAAAGTAAACAATGACTGCAAGTTTGAAGAGAGAATAATAATTTTACCACACTGTCAAAGTTTTCAATATTAATTCTCACTGAAGCTTCAAACATGATAAATTGTATTTGGGAAAGCCTCCTTTCTTGTAGACTTGTCAGCATTTCCATCAGAATAATCTAAAATAGAATAAATGTTCCTGAGATAATCATTTTGGTGCAGCCTGGGCTCATTCAGCATTGGGATGGAAGATGGCTAGAAAGAAAGGGACCTCCCTGAAATTAGTTTATATCACTAACAACTTTGCTCAGTATTGGCTGGAAGACTTTAATCAAATGTGCAAAAATGGATGTAATCTTTTCTTATTAATAAATAATTTCAATCCAAATGAATGGTGTACAGGTCAGTTAGCACTAGTTTGTGACATGCTGTAGCAGTAAAATAGGGCTGCATTAGTAAATAAAGTGACAGTTTGAGTTGAAAACATCAGATAAACTTGTCGATAGACTTCGTATATCTCGCGTTATATTCACACGTGCATCCATTAAGAGACATACGAAGTCTCGCGATACATCAACGCCACGTTTACATGCTACCTGGGAGGCTACAATTGACATTTCAGCTAAAAACATGGTGTAAATGTCGTCTTTTTTGGTTAAATTTTAATGTCGCGGCTCGCAGACACTTGGATTACACCACACAAGCAGGATGGAGACATTTTGTGTTTGTTTTGTGTTCTTTTTTTAAAGTTTTATCAGTGGTCACTGTTCACTGCCATTGTACTGGATGAGGCTGCTACCCTGTTTTCTGCTGAAACTCCAGGATTGTTTTGTGAACTGAAGACCTTCATCACATCGGCATAGTGGTGAGTACATACAGAGTGAATTATCATCTAGTGGTGGAATATCCTTTTAACTGTACACATGTCAACATCCTGAAGAGGCTGAAAACGATGCCAGTTTCACCGCTGTTTCAGTTGTAAGTGAAGCTTTTTGTGCTCTTTCTCTGTACTGGTGGATACGAAGCTGAAAAGCAGTTGACATAAATCTGAAGGTGTTGAAAACACTGTTGTTTACAGTGTACAGACTGTTTGGATCAATGCATTTTGTCTTATTATTCTATTGCAAATTTGAACTTAATGTTAAATTCCCTCCAAAACACAATATCATTCAATCATTTCCAACGCACATTTTTTTTTTTTTTTTTTTTTTTTTGCAAACTGGGGCATTAATTTCATTTATAAATGATTTCTGATTTTGCTTATTTATTTAGGGATGGGGAGTTTTTCCATTAGCTTCAGTTGCACCATCAGATATGTTGCAGAACATACAGTGACTGCATGATATCCCAATTTATAAAACTATATGTACCCATAACAAACCAGACTACCTAAAGTCTTTAAGTCATTAACTTCAGCTTCACAGTCATTTTTTGTTTGTTATAATATGACTAAATGCAGCACCAGATACACAACAATACTTGGTGTATCCCTCCTTTATGTTTGTCTGAGAAAAACAACAACAACAAGCCCAAATCATCAGCTTTTTGTTATTCAGACATACAGAGCATCTGGCTGTAAATTCTGTTGTGGAGGACGGCAAACAGTTCAAATATTTTAAGTTATGAGGCGAATGCTTTGATGATGTTTGTCTTTTAATAAACTTTGTCTGTGTGCTGCAGTGTTTTTTAACCTCTTTTTGTTCCCTTGAGAGCACAGGCCTGCAGTCCCTCTGAGTCGATTGAAGAGCATTTAAGCTTTTTCTGTATTTAAAATATTTGACTTTTGAACAGTGGTGTCCTCTACCATTACCTTTATTTTCTGCCAGACTTACTTTATTTTACTGTGCTGCTCTCGTCCACAGTCCCAACAGTCCCTCCAGGAAGTCGGGGCGTTGCAATCACAATAATTCATGCAAATTCAACTCGTGAATTCTGCACAACTTTGCAATTTTGTCCAATCAATGCAACTTTTCCACGAATGTCACTAATCATCGTAGCTTCCTACTTCCACCAACCAACACAGTTTTTTTTTTATTTACTTTTTTAAAATTTTGTCACAGAACACAAGATTTGTCATTGTTATTGACATTTAATTTTTCTAATACTCAATATTTTTGATAAGATTCAAACAGGCTTTTTAGGCTACAGCATTCCCAAAATAAGCCTGTGAAATCCTGGAGGGAATAACATTATATTTAGTTTGCTGTCTACTGTCTGCCTGAATCCACGTGAATGCAGTGTCACGGTAAAAAACAAAAACACGCATATCTAAAAATTAAAATTAAATATGTCCCTCACAAATGCAATTCAAAGCATGTCAGTTAGTACTGGACATATTGATGGTGTATCTCATGTGCTTTCCAGCTTGTATTTTATATAATATAGTTTATAAAAAGCAGCCTGGCACAGTTTCAGCCCTCAGTGAGCCAAACATTCAGTGTTAAACAAGTTCAATTTTAGCAAAAGAGTTTGAGCTTCAAAGAGGCTTCCAGTAAATCGCTCAGCAGCCGCGATGCTCCCTACAAACATCTGCTGGGCTGCAGCAGATCAAAGCGAGCTGGTTGCTGGACACTGAGCCTCATGCTGCACTTGAATGGAGAGGAGGCCAGGACTGATAAATAATGGAGAAGGGAACAGAGCACCTTCTGGTTCACAGGCACTTCACCTCCTGATGCTTTAGTGTCTAGCAACGGCTCCCAGGTGGGAACGTGTGAAATGGTACAAACGAGAGGTTGAAGCTTTCCTGGAAAAGAAAAACTGCCTCTAGATTAATACATTTTAAAAAAAAGCTTCAGGAGATGTCAAATTTAATCTTCCTCATCATATTTCTTCTCATCAGTGCTCAATCCACTTGTGTCTGTGAGGCCTAATAGACCAGAACTAAAAATGAAAGCTCAAGTCAAACATGTTTATGCTAAATCTACCTTTTAAAGGAGTGCAGGTGTTGTGACCGGCTGTGTGACATAGCAGCTCATCTGATATTTATATTTTCATACGTTAAGTTCATGGACAGTCAGCTTCCAACTGTAGCTGCCCTAGGAATCCACACTTACCACCTGAGTCCGTGTTGTTGCTGAATGGTTTTGTTGTTTGGCTGTGCATGAACTTGACATTATAATGAAATCAGTAGTCAGTGAATAAAAGAGATGCTTCCGTCTCTCCGTCTCTCTTTCTTTCTTCTAACTAATACCCGCTGGTTATTAACGTGTGAACAAACATTTATTTAACAACTACACTACAACTTCTTTAAAGGGAGTAACTGCTGGATTATTTTTTTAAATCATGCAACCACCCAGGAACATGCCTATGTATATGTGGTTCTGCATATACAGTGGCTTCACATGTGTGTTCATCTTTTTGGAAATACACCTGTTCAGTTTCAATTTTGTATGTGTGTTGAGTGGAGAGCTGGAGTCAGTATGCAGTTAGCCAAGCACAGCACAAAGACTGGAAGCTGGGGGTAACAGCTAGCCTGTTATGTACAAAGTTACACAATACACATACCACAGCCTCGCTGGGTTTTTCTCGACAAACAACGGTTTATTTTGCATTGTGCTACAACTAACAATTATATTCATCACTGATTAATCTGACCATTATTTTGTGATTAATTAAGTAAATGTTTGGTCAATGACGGAGGTCAGCTTAGGCAGACAAAGTTAACCAACAGTTCTTCACATTTGAGGAGTTGGAGCAGTGATGTGCGGTCGGGTTAGGCAGCTATGCCTTTATCAAAACTAAAACGCAATGTTGAGATGACATGATAGTTTAATCTATTAATCATTTATCAATGCTCATAATTCAGAATCATGATCCAGTAAAATTAGTCAGAATAGTCGTTTTAAATGTATAGTCTGCTCCTTGTGCCACAGCTTGCTCCTAAAAACTACCTTTGAGTCAGAGGCTATCTCTGCCTCTGTATGCGCTAAGGCCAACATTTCAGTAGATTTGTGCATGTGTAGTCAGTTCTCAGACTGTTTGGAATGATTAACATTGAGGCAGAGACTTGTTGTCCACCTGTTACAGACAAGAGTGTGTTTGACCATCTGCAGTGGGTGTGCTAACCTGTTAGCTTGTCACATGTCATGAAACTATGGCTACCAGGTTTGAAAGCCCACTTGTGTCTATAAAAAAGGACATATTGATGCCATGTGGATATTATCTGCAGTTGTAATGAATTTTTTTTTGACAGTTTGACTGATTGAGTTTCAGAGTCCTTTCCCCAGTTAGCTGCAAGTGCTCAGAGCTTAACAGAGGCAGCAAGCATTCATATTACTTAGTTAAAAAGATTTTTAACATCATCTTATGAAGAAAAAAAGAGCTACTGTCAGTAATGGAAAATCATCATCCCAAGCTGACATATTTGTTAATTAATAGCTAAACTTATGTAAACTACATTTTGTCAATGCAAATGTAATATGAACTTGGGCTGCTGTGTTAATTGTGTGTAGACATGTGCCACATTGACAGATCAGTGCTGAACCACACAAAGATTTCACTGCACATTACTGAGTTAGAATCAGTGTTCCTCAAGAAATAATTAAGCAGGTAAGTCCACTTAAAACATACAGTGTTAATTCTTTTGTTTTACAGGTGTTGTGTGTATTTTTGAACTTTGGACAGAACCAGGCTAGCTGTTTCTGCCTGCTTCCTGTTTCTGTGCTAAGCTAGGCTAACCACATTCTGAGTCCAGCTCCATGGAAAAGAAAACAACTCTTGGAAACAAAGTAAAATGAGCTTATTTCCCAAAATGTTGTACTCTTTCTTAAAATGTGTGTTTGCATGTGCTTGCATATTAGCATGTGCTAATATGCGTGACTTTACATTTGGCACGTGAAGTATGTAAAAGTGTTTCTCCACATACGTGTGTTTATCTGTGCAGAAATGTGTGTGTGTGTGTGTGTGTTGTTGTATGTGTGAATGTGTGTGTTCTTGGTATCAAATGTCAGCATCGTAACACCCATTCAGACCGTTGTCAACGCACAGCTCCCTCTCTAATTGGTCAGTTGCTGCTGACATCACATTCTGAACGATAGCCACCGCTGCATCTCGTAGATCCCTCTTCCTCATCTCCTCCTCCTCATCTTCCTCCTCCTCCTCCACCTCCCTCTCTCCCTGGTCACATGACTCGTGACAGCCTCCATTTTGTGGAGACTCTGTGTCCCCTCCCTCCCCTTCCTCCTCCACCCTGCTAACCACTATCTCAGGATGTTGACGGCTGCTTTTAGTTTTACTGCTATTGTTTGTTAGTGCTGGCACTGGTTCTTGTCTGTTGTTAGTATCTCCTTCTTTGCTGCTGCTTTGTGGCTCAGCAGAGTCCCGCTCGGCGTGCTCTAACTCACCGCTGTTCACAGCTGCCGTGGCGTTGATGATCTTGGCATTCTCCTCTTTCGCTCCTGCCTCCTTGGTCTTCTTCATGGGGCTGCCCCCCGTTGTCTTCTCCTCCTCCTGGTGATTGTGTGTGGCGTGCTCCTCTGCCGTGCCGTTGGAGCAGCTGTTCTCCCCATTGGTCACCGGAGCTTCGGCTGGCATCTTCTCTGCCTCCTTTGCCGCCTCGCCTCCACTCTCCGCCACCTCTGTCTTCTCGCCCGCCGCTGCATCCTTGTCATTGGTCTCCTCGGCCGCTGTGGAATCTTCACCATCAGCACCTGCCTCCTCTGCTGCTTCTGCTCCCTCGCCTCCCTCCTCCTCTTCCTTGGCGCCCTCACCCATGTCCACGCTGGTGGACTTGCCCTTTCGCATGATGAAGTTCTTCAGAGAAACAGCGCGGCCAAAATGTGAGCGCTTGGCCTTGGCTGACTTTCCGTCTTTGCCCTCCTCGGCTGCTCCCTCCTCACCTGGAGAGAAGAAAAGACATCAGGTTTTAAACTTTATGAATAATAAGGTTTTTATTGACAACTTGTGAAAAATCTGCCATTTAGGAGAACTGGCACTTCCTCCTACACAATAATTTATCACAAAGGATGCAAACAAATTAATTTACAGGTAGGTTTATGATATAATGATTAAGATCACTTTTTAAAAGGATGTCTTCATTAATTTTCTACACATGGTTAATAGTGAGAAAGGGTCCCAGTTTGTTAGGTTCAGGCACCAAAGCTACTTGGTTAGGTTTGGGATGGTTCTTGTGATACCAGATGATCGAAGATCTCACCACCTACTGATCGTCTGGTGATTTCTTGTGTTGCTTGAACAGTGGGGACAACAGGCCCTGACAAATGCATGCTCCTTACATTTTTTCAAGGACATGCCTTACCAGAAATGATCCTCCCCCACCTTCTCTTTAGTAGTAAGTCTTTTGCATGTCACCATCACAATATGAAGGGCTGAAGACTTTGGATTCTGCTCAGTTTAAGCAATAAAGCTGGGAGATAAGTATGTTTCATTATGCAGGTCACACGTGTGACCTGAGTCAATTGATGTAAGTCTTGCTGCCAAACCAAGCAGGGAACTTTTATGGAATTTTATGATCCACATAATTTGACAGACTTTTTATGCAGAACACAACCCTCCCCATTTATCCGGGCTTGGGACCAGCAATTATCAATTGACTGGCTTGGCACTGACAACCCTGGGCTCAGTGTCTTGCCCAAGGACACTTTGACATGTAGACAGGAGATGAATTGAACCGCTAACCCTGTGATCAGTAGATTACCTGCTCTACCTCCTCAGCACTTCCACCTAATTTTTCCCACCCAGTTTTAGCAGCCAAAGATAATGCGAGATTGTCCTCAGTCTCTATTGAGAGACCCATTTAGAAGTCTAGGTGGTAGTTTGGGTTAAAATCGGGATTTTGCCTTTCGGTAAGTCACATGATGTAAATGACTTGAGTCAAGTCAAGTTACATATATAAAGTAACTTAAAACTTTAAATAAGTCAATGTTGACATTTGTTTTCACACACAACACCTCAGTCTCTTGGATCGGAGTCCTGTGTTTGACTCATCCATCCACCCCGGCCTTCTCCCTAAGTGGACCTTCTTATACTGCTACATCATAATTACTACAGCTGCTAGTGGCCGCTGCTTAACAATAAATGTAAAGATGACCTGTATGGTTGTTTTCCTGGAGAGAACAGAATGGATTTAACAGCTGATCATTCAACTGGAATTCTTTGTTACAACCTGACAAATTGAAGTCCAACATTTACTCTACATTTAGCTCTGTTTTGGTTTCCATGTAACAACCCTTCAGAAAATTGTTTCTTTAAGTGCTACAGGCTCAAATTTCCTTACCAGCTGAATTGGATATAAAAACTCAATATTAAAAAACAAAGTGAAAATCAGATCTGAGAAAATACTATTTGCAATGCAATGCAATGCAACAACTCTTTTTATCTAAGTTGAAGCAACTCTAGTGCACTGTACGATCAGCATCTGATTTGTGTTTAATGCCCATTTTTAACTTCTTTTATCTGAAGATGAGCTCTGCTCATCGCAAGAGGAATGTAGGTGAAAAATGTCTGAGTTTAAACCTCCTCTGTTTAAAAATATTTGGGTATTCCAGATTGAAAACCAGTGAAAACTAAATTACGATGAGCCCAGGGTTCTGTATTTTTGTCCCATTTTCTTTATGCAGCCAGGGGCACAGAAAGAAAACTAAATTTAGTTTTTACTGTTGACTGAAGCCACACTGTGATTTGAATTTCACATCAGATGTTGAATATTTTATTTGGGAGAATGTTCAATTACATTGCTTCCCTCTGAGTTAGCAAGCCACTAACTCCTGTCTGTGCTCCCTGGACAGGGACAGATGCAAAATGAGTGTGAACACGCTGTCAGCTGAATAAGTCTGAATTTTTTAATGGTCCATGTTGAACCCTGTTGAACTGTGACACTGAACAAAAAGATTCCTGTTTTAAAATCTTTTAGACTCCCCATTGCATATGGAAGGCTTTGTTTTAATTTTATTTTTTAAATTTAATCTTAAGATCTCTTTTGCAAGAGAGGCCTGAGAACCAAAGCATCCACAAGTACACAATGATAACACGTCACAATCACAAGTAATTAATAAAAGCAGTTACAAGAATAAAAAAAACATCAGATATGGCTGTCTGCCCATTTAAAACAGTAAAATGATTGTTAGCATGAAATAAAAACTCTGTAGGGATAAATACTGGATTTGACTGACTCCCAACCTAACCTGTACAGCAGCGGTTTCCAAAGTGGGGTCAGACCTTCTCTATAGGGTCACAAGGGGCTCACTTATAGTCCTGAACTGACAGCTGGGGGTACAGCAGGGACACCTATTAGTTTTGTTGATAGGACACATTCCACATGTACAGTAGGTCAGCGACTGTACAAGCCACATGGACAAATCTACCTACATCATGATGAAATTTACAGCACACAGACCTTAGTGGACCCTTGCAGACGTGGAAAGTATAATGCGTCTTAATGATGTAGGATAGAAGAATGTGCTGCACAAATTTGCTTTCATTTTGTGGACTGGATTTCTTGTGAAATATGAATTTAACCTTTTTGAGTCCCAAACTTATTTTGGCTGCTTCCCATAAAGCTAACATTTTACTTTTACATCCACAAGGACTCTAGGTTCTGCTTGGCATAAATGTTGTCATCAGAGGATGTATTATAGGCTCTGTGTGGACATCTACATACCTCCAATTTCACAAAAGTCTTGGGTGGCATTATGCCCTGGATGCAGCAATGGTGCGGCTGCAAAATAGTGTGGAGGGGGAAGTTGTTTTAGTGTAACATTTGCAGGTCGAGAGGCGAGCTCTGGTATTTAATTGACAACATCACTGCAAAAGAAAAGCTAACAGCTGTTAGCTTGTTTACGTTGGTTGCATTAGGGATCCATGTGCTAATTTGCTGTTCTGTGTGTAAAGTGTGCAGCTCAGACATTGTTCTTGTTTCCTGGGGGCTTTGAAAACCTAGATAGCTTGTATCCAGTGAGTCAGACTATGACCACATGGACTTGTTTGCTCCTTGTCCACATGGTCTATACACTACAACAAGCTACTGAATAACTTCTGCACATGGGTGGAATGCATGCTCCAAAAACACCAAAAAGTAGTATTTAAACTGATCTGCTGTACTTCCTGCCATGGAACTTATATGGAACTTTGTGATCTGCATATTTGACTTGGCATGGACTTTTAAATGCGGGATGCCCTTCCTGATGCAATATTCCCCATTTAGGACACATTCAGACAGAATCAGGCATTGCAGCAATTAGCTACAGCAGGGACACAACTCATTGTTGAATTCCGCCAGGATAGATACTGCCTCACTATTTCAGGCTGGAGTTGGCTTACATGATTGGTTACTGCAGAGCAACATTGGGCTGCATTTCTCCAAAAGTTGACTGAAAAATTAATGAGATGACTGATTCTATTTGAATGTGGCCTTAGGAATGCCCTGGCTTGGCACTGGTAACCCAGGGTCCAGTGTCTTGACGAAGGACCTTTCGATATGGAGGAACTGCCAAGTCTGTGATCAGTAGATGACTACTCCTTAGTTAAGAAGGGAAATGTCTCTTTACGTCACCGCTACAAATGGAGCATTTTCAACTTGTCATTATCATGCTAATATAACCTGGACAAACCTGCTGAAGGGACAGTTTTGTGGTTTGTTTGTCAGTCTATCTGTTCATCCTCTCACCTGAAGTGGTAGCTGCAGCTGCATCATCCTCCCCACTGGGTGCGCACTCTGTGTTGGCGCGTTTGGACTTGGGGATGACGCGCTTCTTAAAGGAAGTCCAGATCTCGTTGGCGTGTTGCGTCACCGTCCCTCCTGTTGTTGCTGCCTTCTCCTCCTCCCCTCCCTCAGCTTTCTCCTTCTCCTCTCCTCCCTCCGTCTTAGCCTCCTCTGCTCCTCCCTCCGCCTTAGCCTCCTCTCCACCCTCAGCTCCTGCTGCTGCCTCTTCTTCTGGTTTATCAGCAGAGTCTTTGTCGGAGCCCTTGGTCTTGCCGCTGATGCCGACCATAGACGGGTCCCTCTTCAGGCCCTGGAAGGTCCAGGAGCGTTTCAGCTTCCACCTCTTCTGCCCCGACTCCTTGGAGTCCAGTGTGGAGGAGTCTCCGCCGCCTCCTTCTCCATCCCCACCCTCCTCCTTACCATCCTCCCCTCCTCCTCCGCTCTTTTTGTGCGCCTTCTGAGCCATGAGCTTCTTAAAGGAGTGCCAGCGCTTCATATGCTTGGTGGCTGCTGAGGACGAGGCTTTCTGTTCTCCCTCTGTGCCTCCCTCTGCTCCTCCTGCTGCTCCTCCCTCCTCTATGGTGGAGTCTGCAGTGGTGTTAAGTGCTTCTGGATCTTCCAGCCGGTCCAGGGACTTGGACCGAACCTTTACTTGTTTCTGGGGTTCTGCAGTGGCACCGTCCTTCTTCTCAGTGCTGCGATGGGAGAAGATCCTCGCCACCGGCTTCCTGATCAGATCTCGAACTGTGGATTTAGACTCTGCCGCTTTGTTCTTCTCTCCCTTCTTCTCCTCCTCCTTCTCTCCATTTTCTGGAGCTTTCTCTATCGCTGCTTCTCCTTCTGCACCTCCCTCTGCTCCCCCCTCTGCTCCAGCCTCCTCACCTCCTTTCTCCCCCTCTTTCTCCCCTCCTTCAGCTGTGTTCTCTTCTCCTCCAGCAGCCATGCTTTGCTCCTTCTTCTTCCTTCCTCCCATCACCTTCCCCAGGCCGCTCTTGTTGAGGAAGGAGTCTAGGAAGGAGGTCTTGGGCTCAGCAGAAGAGGCATTTTCTGAGCTCTGAGGAGCTGCCGCCTCCCCGCTCACTGCTGCTTCTCCCTCCTCACCTCCTGCCGCCACTGCTGTATCATTATTCACAGTCTCTTTGTTATCGACAACCTCACTGTTGACAGCGGTGCCATCTTTATCGACAATCTCGCTGTTGACAGTCTCTGAGTTTGCATTGGCATTTTTAGCTGGTTGCTCCACCTCCGTTGGCTTGCTCTCTGGGGTTTTCCCATCTTCTTGGACCACCGGCGCCGCGTTGGCCTCCGTTGCCGCCATTTTGAAAAGGGAAAACAAACAACAACAAAAAAAGAGTACTCCTTCCTTCCTTCCCTGGCCTTCTGCCCTCCTCTTCCTCTCTCTCTCTCTCTCTCTCTCTCTAGTTTTTCTTTCCTCCTGCTGTAGTGGTGCTCTCAGGTCATGAAGAGCAGGGTGGAGAACAGTTGCGAGGAGAAAAGATACTCAGCATCCTACTTGTCCTCCAAACTCCTGCAGAGAAAACAGAGACAAGGAGGAGGGGTGAGGAAAGAGGGATGAGAAGAGGGGCAGAGGGAGAGGAAGAGGCACAGATGGTTAATAGTCTGAATCAACACCATAGACACTCAATTAGTCTGGTCTAGACTGTGCATTGAATGGGGAATGAAGTGTAACAAAATAGAGAATCTCAGTGGGAAATGCAATGCAATTATGATGTTTCCTAATCAGTCACACTTCCAAAATTCACACCCTGCGTGATTTGATGTTGGACACACACACTTCTACTTTTTCTGTTTCAATGAAAAGGCTGAGATACAATACTACTCCAGACAGGAGTAATAAAAATGCCCTGGCTCCTAAAAACTGCAAGTTTATTCTGTTAGGAGTTTTCTGCTTGACTTTTATCAGCTGGTGTTTCAGAGCCACGGATGAGTTGGTAGTTGTCCAGATATTTAAAATGGTTTTCTGTCTGACAGCCCCATCCAGCTCAGACATGTCATGTTGAATGTTGTATCCAAATGCCAGAAATTCTAATTAAGAATTATCAACCGTATTTTAAGGGTACTTGAGGGATTTATATATTTCATGTCCATAAAATTTACTTATGACAGATAAAAACAGAATGGTCAAACTTGAGATATCCTGACTTCTAGTCCCCAGTATGGATCAAGCTCTGCAAACACAGATATCTCCATTCTTTCCAAGCCCAATAGAGATAATCCTGATGACATCACTATGACATCATCAGGGCTTGACAAGGATCTCCTACAGCAGTGATGATGGACTGGCAGCCTCTGGGCCGCATCCAGCCTGCAGAGCGGCCACTGATTAAACTATTGCATAATTTACTGCTAATGCAAACTGGACATTCCCTGTGGCTGCAGCTTCACATTCAAAACATTTAACTGGCAAAACAAGAGCTGACTTTAATTTTGTGAGTGAGCTTAGTTTTACAGCTGTCGTTCATCAAAAATGCGTCTACAGAACGAGACAATGTCATTTTCAGCATTTGTTGACAGTGGATCTGTCTGAAATATGTCAGGCAATAATAAACAGTCGGAGCAGCCACAGTGAGCTGTTAGATTAAGAGCTGCAGGCAACAGGCTGCACACCTCCAACTTCTCAACCAGGTAATTGTGCAACATAAAATTAGATCACAGTTGCTCACAGAATGATGAAGAAGAAGTTGATTACTGCCTGACTTCTCTACTGAAGCCTACTAGTTTGTTTTACTACTTCCAGAATTCTGCGACCTGCTGTATTAAACCACATTTCCTGTTACCACCAGGAACTACACGTGTCACGTGCACAGTAATGGTGCAACTGCATAATAGCTCAAAAACAGTTGCAGTTAAATCAATTTCCTGCCAATCAGGACTGCATTCTGCTGTTATGTTTATAATTATAGATTTGAACCATCACTCATCAGTGGACTGCCTCCTTGGTGGAGGTCTGAGGCAGTGGCATCTAGAGTCTAAGCCAATGAAAATAAAAATATTGTATAAGAAAGACAAAATATTAAACAATAACAGACTGAAGAGGCCTAAATTGCGTTTCTTTTATTTGAAAGTCCAGCCTCCACAGTCTCTGCTGAGAAACATTCAGGCTGATGACTACTGCTCTAAAGCTAGAGAAGACAACATATAATTTTATTTGTGATGAGGGAAGTTAGTGGAGTTACCTCTCAAATAAATAAAATGAATTTACAGTTTGGATATTTTCCACACTAATGCCAAGAAGACAAATGACAAAAACTCACAAAACCAGGCTAGTATCAATGTCCTTAGTAGCAGTCTTTATGTGACCGCTGCTTACAGAAAAGATGAAAACCAATGATGTGTTCGTTCATCTCAGTATTTCCTGTCTGTGGCTCTCAGCTCCAAGCCCACTGGCTCCTACTAAAGATGTTAATTTTTAAAAACACCTCACAAATATATAGATGTGTTTTTTTTTTAATGTTCAATAATTTCCTAAAACAGCTGCTCGCTGTAACAAACAAATGGAAGGAAATAATACATTTGTTGGGGACTATTTTCAGTGGCGGGTTGAATGATATTCAGTTCTCTAATGAGTGTTTGTTCCAGCAGGATGGTGTATGTTGGATCTAGTCAAATAAACTACAGTGTGTGTTCATGTCAGTCAGAGCAGCAGTTTGGCTCATTGATGGTTTCTGATCATCACAGAGGAATCAGACATGTCAGACTCTGGACACAAATAGATAACACTTGTGTGTTTTTTGTCTTTTTCTGGGATTTGTTGACAATAATAATTTAAAAAAACATGACTAGACATCTCCTTTAAACACAGCCTGGTTGTAACACCTTTGGAGAATTTAATGAATGAATCAGCAGATCAATGAATCTGTGAGTCACAGTGACGCTGATGTGGAGTAACCGACTTTCAGCTGTGAGAAAGTGTGGAGAGTCCAGACGTTTAGTGAACACAGTCACACACTCTCAGAGGAGGAGGAGGAGGAGTGAGTCAGACTGAAGGAGGCAGAGCGCTGCAGACGGGGAGGCACTCAGGTGGAGAAACACTCGCACAGGGGAGATGGAAGGGCGAGTGAGGCAGGAAAACACAGTCAGACAGATAGAGAGAGAGAGAGAGAGAGAGAGAGAGAGAGAGAGAGAGAGAGAGAGGAGGGGGGTGTAAACACATACATCACATGCTCCAGATAATCTCACTATGCTGTTGCCACAACTGACTGACTGACTGACCAACTGGATGGCTTACTGGTTGACTGGCTGCCATGTTGGCTTGCTGAATATACTGGCTGCTTCACTGCCGGGGAGATGGGACGGCTGACTGACTTACTGACTGGTTGGGTGGCTTACTCGCATTAACTCTCGCTGATTTACTGACTGATCTACTGACAGACAGACTGACTGGCAGGCTGGTTAATTTACTCTTCTGACAGACAACAGCCTCGCATGAAAAAACAAAACCTCTTCACTCAACGGGACCCGTTTGTTTTGCCTCCAGCAAAAAAAAAAACAACTGAATTTGTCCATCAAAAAAGTTCATCCTGGCTTGACTTTTGGAGTAAAACAATCGTATTCTACCCATAATACCAAATCCAATACTTGTAATTTGCAGATCAGCCAACCCAAATACAATCCCAGTGCGTTTAACTTCCTGCTTTAGTCAGCTTGGTCATCTGGCAGCAGTGGAAAAGCTGACATTCAGATTTAGGAATAGTTGACCTTCACATGTTGGAATGGAACACATTAAGGGCTAAGACAGATGTGACAAATACCACCTCAAGTGAGCGAAAAACCTTATTCTTTTTTTAAATGTTGCCGTTTAAATCAACACTTCCCTATGTGATACTTGAAAATATGCATATAAATGTGTTGTTGGAAACATGACTACTATCGCACTGGTACCTGAAACAACACATCCACACCAAAGCATGCATCCTTAAAAAAACAGAGCTGTTTTTGGTCTAAATGGCCTGTAAATCTGATTGGTTGACTTCTTTGCTCTCTGGCAGGTCTGCTCTGTTTGTCATGCTGTTGAAAGGGTCAGCCGGCTGGCTGATTGCAAGGTCAGACTCACCACTATAAGCAGACATTGAGTGTTCAACTTGTTGCTGAATAACATTATGGTAAGCAAACAGTTTAGGACACGATCACTGTCTCTTGCTGTTTTTTACAAGTTCATTTCCAGGTTTAAATGCACGTCGTGTTGTTCAAGGAGGCAGTCTGAGGTTCCTTGCAGTCCTGCAAAAAAACACAACCTGATGAGCTTTACAACTATCCTGTTGCAGCAGCCAGTGGCCTGGGTTCTGCAATGTCTCTTCTTTAATATTCTGAGCTTTAAATTGCTGGTAGCCTGTTGGCTGTGACGCACAGCTCATTTATTCTGCCTGCTAGACGCCCAAGGATAGATATGGGCACCTCCAGCTCACACACAGAAACGTTCTCTAATGTTCTTCTAAATTCTAAATGTTATTCAGCAGGTGCAAAAAAATGTACACAAATTAGTGTCAGTGACACTGATGTAATGGCTAAAATGCAGATGTCAGATAAACCCAAGTGTGCTGGTAGAACTGAATAATTTATGTGTCAGAGTACACTAGACTTCATCAGTGCGTGATTTTTCTCAGCATGCACGATTACAGCCTCTAAACAGCGGACATGTTGGGTCTTAAGTTTGTGTTTGCAGTTAGAACAGACGATGAACTGCCTTCATTTGCTCAGCGACACGTTTGCTCAGATGTTTTCTGTACAGTCACATTAGCAGCTGAATTTGGACAGAGATTATGGAGCTCCTCGTTTAATGTTCTGCTGATCAATAATTCAGACTTTGATGGCTGAATTCATCAAAATACTTAACACGCAACAGGAAACTCTCCACTGCTCTGCTCTATTTTATTCCTATAGTCAACTCTCTTCTTCTTCTACTCCTTCCTGTGAGTGTCTGCAGGACCTTGAAGAATCTTTCAAGGTGCACCATTATTCTGTGACCAAATTAAATCACCTATTTGCATTCACTGTGCTCATTTCTAGAGTCCTCACCTGTTTCAATGAGAACTTTCCAATTCTCTTACTTAACTACCGTTTTGTCTAATTGGTTTCTCAAGTTTTGGCTCCATTTTTACATTTTTCCACAGTAAAGCATTTTGTTTTCTTAAAGTTAATCATGTTAATATTGACAACTGATCTATGTTTTGAGATTCACACTCATTATTTCAGTTGATTTCAAAGCAGAAGTGAGATGGAGATTGTGTGATCCAAGGGAGCTATATGACACTAAAACATATTCATGGGGTCTATCTATCAATAATAAAGACTTCTATGTGATTGATTTAAACAAATTAGACCAGTAATGATCCAACTGTCAGCCTCTCATAGTTTTGTACTCTGTATTTCACATGAGCTAAACATAAATCTTTTGAAAGTGCTTTACAACACAAAATAAAGTGATAGCTCTGTTCGTCCAGAACAAACTGAGCCAGACGTTGAATTATCCGTCCTCTGGACTGGCTGACAGTGGCCTCACAGTCACATCAGTGCCTGAACTGTCATTATTTGAAGTCGTGAGGAGCTAAAAACCACCTGAACTAGGGCTTCAAATGACTTTCCATGAATATGAATCCCAATTCTTAACCCATCAAATCCAGATCTTTGGAAGTCAACTTTGGAAGGTTTTCATTTAAATAAATGTCTGTTAAGTCACTATCTAACAGAGTGAGGTAACATAATGGTGACTCAACCTAGTGAGTGGCCCACTGATAGTATAATGCATTTTTTTAAAATTTGCATTAGTCTGAATTAGGTGTGTGTGGCAGTGCATGTACATTAAATATTTCCTGCTGCTGCAGTGTCACAAAACACTGAACTGGTGAAACAAAATGACTCTTATTATGACATAGTCACAGGAAATGCAATATGTTTGCCAGTGAAAACAGCACTATAAAATGTGTTTTTAAAACAAGACAGCAGTGTTTGCCTGAATTTTTTCAGGGAATAATGGAACAGTCAGGAGCAGCCACAGTTAGCTGTTACATTAAGAAATATGGGTGACAGGCTTCACACCTCCAAATTCTCAGCCAGGGAACCAACTCCTTTCATTCAGCATAAAATCACATAATGGAAACTCACAGAATGATGGAAAAGGGACAATTATTGACTGACTCCTTAATTAAAACCACAAAGTTTGTTTTGTTACCCAGAATTCTTTGATCTGTAGTGTTAAACCACATTTATTGTTACCACCAGTAACTATAGCTGTCACCAAATCATCTTCAATTTAATTCAATAATCAGTCACAGTCTTCCTGGGAATACACCTATTTGGCGTCAGTTTGCTTCGACCAAAGTGCTTCCATCTAACAAAGTCTGAAACCATCTGATTAAAACGTTCCTAACAATCCAACAATTTTCCATGCCACCTTCATGCAGTGATTGGTCAGGTGTGTAGATGAGAAAGTAGGCCAGATTTAAAGTCAAGCCAGGCGCGGCGCCAGGATTTCAGATTTGGGTGGGCCACAGTAACTTTGGGTGGGCCTTTTAATTACAAAAATTAACACTGTTCGCAACTGGTAATATTACTTTAACAAAAGTGACTGGTATAATGCTGTGGAGAGCAACTAGCGCTTGGTTATGACACTTTTTAAAGACGGTTTCAGTGGCGATAGAGCTTATTTCACTGTTTGCATTTATTTAAGTGACACAGGATATCTCCTTATCTATATTTTCGCTATGGATCAAGTAGATTTAATGCATCAATTCCTTAAGAAAACTGACATTTTAATTCCTTGTAATGCATTTCCATTTGACCTGGCTGGATTACTATAAACTGATTGTAGGGAGAAACAGGCGATAAGAACAGTGGGTGAGCTACAATCACTTTTAACAGGAGAGAGAGCGAGGTGCGCTGCGGTGTTAATTCATAAACTTAACTGTCTGCTGTGAAGGTGCTCGTCAGGCCGGCACATTTCTACATTTTCTGAATTTCTGTTTTAAATGAGAAATGCATTTACAGATATAAAATAAGACAATGATATACTTTCCTCAGTACACTGACCTGGACCGCCACAGTGTGACGTGCGAGCGCGAGCGTCTGGGGCGGCAAATAATGGCCAGTTGTGATTGGTCCAGACCTCACATGTGATAACAGCCGATTAAGAGCTGTCTTTTTTCAAATGGAAACATTTTTGTCTTAAGGGTGTATTAAAATGCTGATTTTAATAATTAAAAGTTAAGAAAATATATAAATATAAATTTATAAAATATATGTTCTCCCAGTCATTTAGGGTGGGCCAAATGTACAAGTGGGTGGGCCCAGGCCCGTCAGGCCCAGCCGTAACGCCGCGCCTGAGTCAAGCTGTCTTTTTTATTTCTTTACACAACTAGTTTTCATAACTTAACTTATAAACCATGAATGCTGAACAAATGTGTGTGACATTATCCCCGTATGTGCACAATAGTTGAGTCTTGGCCCTCTCTGTAGCCCTTCACAAACAGACTCACAATACTAGCAAGAGAGGTGTGACATGTAACACAACTGCATTTGTGTCCCATCCTGCCGGCTTCCACATTTTACAGACATTAGTTTGGTTCTGTTACTACTGCTGCCGCCTGTTTAATGGCAGAACAAAAATGCCCCTAATTCCACCTTCCTTTGTTTTATACAGAATGGTGACATGAAAACATTCACACAACTTTAACAAGCTGTAAAAAAGTGACCAGTTTTTGCCCATTTGCAGCAACTATTAACACTTTTGCCTTTCAGTGCAGTCAGCTGAGACATCATGTGAACTCATTCTTTTTGAGCATACCTTCACCTTAAAATGTGTGATTCTACAAGGTGGGGGGAAGAAGACTTCAATCAAAGCTGTCAGGGAGGCACAGGAAGCAATGATGACTAATGGGAAATGTAGTCTTAATTTGTAGAAAATGTAGCTCAGACAACACAGTTGTGAGATAGAAGCAATGTATCATCTCAAGCTTGGAAAGTCATTAAATCAGAATTTAAATATGAATCAAACAATGTTACACTGAAGACTAAAAATCCTCCACATGGCAGCTTTAAATAGACGTTATAGTATTAATAAATGTAAGTTTCTACTGGATTCTAGCCAGCTGTTTTTGAGGCACGTTCAGCCACACGAGACCGAGCTCCACCATGGCCGTCTTTGTTTCAGTTTCTCTTTATTTTGGGTTGATTTTTTTTTCTTTCTTGGCGGGTGATTACACTGCAGCAGCAGAGGAGCATTAGTGTGTTGGATGGTGGATGTGAGGCTGAAGCCCTGAGGTGTTGGAACAGCATCAGACAGAGGAGGACGACAAAATGGAGGGAGGGAGGGAGGGAGGAAGAAGAGGAGGGGGGTGTAGGATGGGAGGAAGAGGAGTAGGAGTGGTGCAGACATGGGCTGATTACGAATCGTCTCTGTTTCGATTTGTCTATCTCTGTCGTTCAGTCTTCACCTCTGTCCATCTGTCTGTCTGCGTCCCTGTCTGGTTTTTCCTCTTTCCTGCCTCGTCTTTCCATCTGTTTTTCTGTCTCTTTCTGTCTCCATCTCTTTTTTTGCTTGTCTTGCTTTTAGTCTCGTCTGCCCCGTTTAACTCGTTTTTCTCTCTCCTTCCATCTTTCTCTCTGCATCTTTTACTTTTATTCCTCCCAGTCTCTCTTTCTTTCCACCTGTTTTTGTCTCTGCATTTCTTTCATTCCTCTTGTCTTTCTGTCTCTCTTTCACTTCATTTCTCTCCTCCGCCATCCCTCTATCTGTCCCTCCTTCCATGTCTGTCTTTGTCGTGTTTTCTGTGTCCCTCAGATTCGTCTTTCCCCTTTTCATTATGACTCTGTCTGTCTCGCCATCTTTTCTGTCCTCATATCTTCTGTGTTGTCTTGTTTTGTATTTGTTCTTCTTATTCACCTTCCTCCTCTATCAGTATATGTTTGTGTCTCTCAATCATCAGTCTTTATCCCTGTTTTTATCTATCACTCTTTCTGTTTTTGGCCTTTCTGTGTGACTCTCTTTATTCCCAAATTAATTTTTAAAATCATTCATGAGAGAGCAAAGACCAGGCACACATTCCCATAACCTAATTTTAAAGTAAAATTTAAAAAGAAAACCAAGGACAAACCATGTCATTGATGCTAAACAGGTTCAGTCAAAGCAGGTTCAGTCAAAATCATCGATCTGCAGTCCAACCTGCTGCAGCTACAGGCGACAAACTAACAGCTGCTGCAGTTTTAACACTTAGCAGGGACGCAGGAAGTCAGTCACAGTCGAGGGAGTAATGATGTCATACTAAATGCAGGGCAACATTCGTCATTTTTTTCTTTAACTTGAATTAGCAGGATCTTTTAAATCTTAAGAGATATCAACACACCTGTATGTCAAAGCGGGCACAGCAGCAACACAGACAATCTATTGTGGATAATTACACTACGTAGGTAAATAGTTTCTTTTTTGTATGTTTTTATGATTGCAAAGTCTGCACGTGGTCTTTTATTTTGAAAATTGACCGGATTCTCCCTGCTTTTTCTGTCTCACTTCCTGCCCGCTTGATCTGCTCCATGCAGATTGAAGTGGCATCTGTCAAAAATAGACTTGGTGGGGGGCACCCCTGTAGCTCAGCTACGAGTACGGAGGCTGCCAATCCTCTGCAGCGGCCGCTGGTTCGACTCCTGCCTGTGGCCCATTTGCTGCATGTCATTCCCCTCTCCCTCTACCCCCTTTCCTGCCGTATTTTCAGTTATCATGTCCCAATAAAGGCAAAAGCCCCCCCCAAAAAATTCTAAAAAAAAAGACTTAGTGTGTATTTGAAGCTGAGCGGAGAGCCATTTCTGGGACGCTCTAAGGTGCTGCTGGTGGAATTACAATCATTGTGTAGAATGGCAGTGACCAGCTCCGGCTGTAATGTGACACGGCAGTGCCTGGTGGAATTTAGCTATTAGCTTTGCTAAAACACCAGCAATACCTGGAGAAACTCTGACTAGGAAATACACCATTCCTCCTCCTGTCACAAAGACCTTCTGCTAATCACAAGCTGCTACAATAATGTGGACTTTGCATCATTATCTGATGCTGAGGTAAAACTGGCGTTGCTCTCCTAGACTCACCATCAAATTTCCTGTATGAGAAGCTGCAGGGAAGTAGCAGAGTCCTGTTTCAAACAATTACATGGAATTAGACCAGTGCACAGACTCACCGATGCCACATTTTCAGCTGTATCAGAGGCATTTTTGCACATTGGTATTGGAACAACACTTCTGGTGCAGGCATCGGTTCAAATGTGAACGGTACCCAACCCTGCTGAACAGCCTCCTCTGGTGGACAATTTACAACCTAGTGAAGGTACATGTCTAAACCTCCGACTCTAACGCTCCAACAGGCAATAACATCTTGTTTGTCACCTGTCTTCACAGATTTATCCTGTTTATATTCAAAAAGTTTCAAAGTTTTGGGGGCAAACAACCTCTGATGCATATAACTTTGTCAGTATGTGAAGGCTCTCTGCATCTCCAGCTACATGTGTTTTTGATGACAATCTAATCCCACAGCGAATGCAGCTGTAATGGGGGTCAATGGGGAGGTGGCGGAGTGGCCAATCACGGTTTCCCTCTTCACACTGTGATAATAGCCCTCCTCACACCTTCCTGCTTTCAACATGGACTCCTCAACCATCCCATTCACACAGAAACACACAGGTCTGGCTCCTCGGTTTAACCCTTTGTGGTGCAGATGTATGATCTTCAGCCTCGTTCCTGCTCACATCGTCATGTGATACCCTAACCCTAACCATGTTTCTAAACTTAAAAAACAGCTTTGCCCCACACAAGAATTCACGACTTCAAACAATTTAAAAATATGTTAAAATCTTTCAAAATCTAAAACTAATTATAATCATCTCTGTTTTAAAATATCTTTTGTATGAAAATGTCATTTAAATTTGTGTCCCAGATTTCTGTCTGTAAAAACATGATTTAATCAGGCATAAAAAGGGTCAGCTATACTCTAAGGACCCAGTTTCACTTCCTGCTTTAAAAAAGGCGGGAATACTGGTCAAGCACTGGTAAACTTTCTATTTTTAGACAAATTCATTCAATAATATTTCTATCAGATGTGTCTCAACCAGAACATGTCGACTCTGTAGTCCTTCTAAATCAAAGCTAAATAAGAATTATGGTTTAAAAATGTGTATTTTGATGAACATTAAGAGACTCTGAGACACTTTAAAAAATAAAATGGCTGCTCACTACGACGATGCTTTGAAATGAAAACATGGAAATTTTTTTCCATAACACGTCAACTCTGTCAGAGTGAAAATCTGACAGAGTTGATGTCTAGTGAAGGATGTTGGCCTGTTACAAGGTTTAATGTAATGCATGTAACTCATGTAAAGTGCATACATTACATAACTTAAAAGAAATCAACACTGACTTTTGCTTTCATACTAACCACAACCCTCTCGCTTGAAAGTTTTGTGTTTGTTTGACTGATCCATCTGTTCCACTTCCTCCATATGGGCACTTTCTTGCTCTGTACACCTACAGCGTTATCGTTTGAAGCATTGGTTCACCGACCAAGCTGCCGTGTTTGACGTGTTGAGAATGAGAACGGGACGTCACTGCTGCTCAACTTGGAGTTTTGGTTGAAGAGAAGACACATTTGGAACTGTAGACTAGTTGTATGATATTGTAGCTCTGTCCATGAACCATTTTCTCCTGTTCTTTTATTCTGTTACTGTTAACTGAGCTTTGAATAGAACTGAATTCATGCCAGTGTCCAAATGCTGCCTGTTAAACAAAATGTCTGAAACACAAGCAACAACCACAAGTCACATTTCTGGGAAAATGTGCTGCTAACAAACTTTCACTCATTTAAATCCAAGCTGACAATCAGCAGCTTCTGCGGTTTGTACCCATACTAGAAAAACATGGTCCTAATCAGAATACACTGAAATACTGAGCAGTGTGTATCAGGTAAATACTGAACTAATAATATGTAAACTTTGTAACACGGGGCGGCACGATGGCGCAGTGGTTATCGCTGCTGTCGCACAGCAAGAAGGTCCTGAGTTCGAATCCCTGAGCTGGCAGGGCCTTTCTGTGTGGAGTTTGAATGTTCTCCTCGTGTTCGCGTGGGTTCTTTCCGGGTACTCCGGCTTCCTCCCACAGTCCAAAGACATGCGGCATATAGGTTAATTGAAGACTCTAAATTGCCCGTAGGTGTGAATGTGAGAGTGAGTGGTTGTTTGTCTCTATGTGTCAGCCCTGCGATGAACTGGCGACTTGTCCAGGGTGTAACCCTCTCGCCCAAAGTCAGCTGGGATAGGCTCCAGCCCCCCTGCGACCTTCACAGATAAGCGGTTACAGAAAATGGATGGATGGACTTTGTAACACGAGGAATCAACAAATCAACGAAAAACTGAGTTTAAATTTGAAATACACCAAGAATCTTTTTTTTTCGTCAAGAAAAACTGATCTGAAGTGCTTTGCTGTCAAGGTCAGGCTTTAATCTGCAAAACAAAAATGTGAAAGTATGACAAAAATCCATTTAAAACGTCCTTACAAATCATTTAAAACTATATTTATGAAGAGCACTGGATAATTTGAGCCTTTTGAAGCCTTTGATTTAATAAGATTTCACATGTTGTAGCAATAATGACACTGACAAAGCCTTAATGTATGAAAATAGCGCCAAAGATGACATTTCAGGTGATATATGGAGGGGCACTTTTGAAATATTGAGCCATGAACACTAAGAGTCTGCAGCATTTTGTAATAAAAACCATCAGTCACATTAAATGAAATCAGGCCTGCAGGAAAATTGCTTCAGTCCAGTCAGAGCATTCACACTTGACGTAGCTGACGGAGGTACAGTGATAAAGAGCTGCTCAACAGTCTCGCTCCAGGACACGGCAGCGGGATGCAGTCGCTGCTGTGAGAACTGAACCTGTGACCTCTCAGAGGGAGGCTGAGCAGAGCGGAAACCATGTCCAGGTGAGATGAGAGCGAGTAATATTCATTTATACGGTTTCTAAACTGATAGGCCTTCAATCAGGCCGTTCACACCACAGGTCCTGTGACCAGATGAAAGATCACACCAGAGAGACTATATGAAGAGTGAAATGGAGCTCTGTTTCCCAGGACCACAGCCTTTAATAAGCATCATGCACCAAATATAACAAAATCTGATGCTAATTGTGACACATTGAAGAGACTGTTGTTCAATAAATGTGCTGAATTTGTACAGAAAACTGATGTGACAGAAAACATTTGATGACAAAATGCATTTAAATCAATTAGCAGTGTTTAAAATAAATTTTAGTTCTTAAAGCTGTGATGACGCTCCTGTATGCAGACATTTTTCCGCAAAGCCACGACCCGTCTTACTCTTAGTCTAATTGGCTAGAACTTGTTTCCTTTGATGGTTTTGGTCGTGTGAGTTGTGTAGATTTAAGTGTGAGCAGTGTGATTGGGTTAAGGTTAGGGTAAGACTATCAGTGTAAGCCAATCAGAGGCAGAGTAATAAGGATCTTACCGTCACCATCCTGGAAAAAAAAACTCTCCATGCTGGTGCACCAGTAGTGACACATTTTACATCAACCCACGTTGGCTGACCTGCTAGAACCTTACACCTTGGTTCTACTGGGCATTCTTTTTCCCCTTCATGCTTCACCAGGAGCGTTTCAGAAGTGGAATGCTTTGCTTTCAGATTTTTGTTGACATTTTGTTTATTTGACCATTTTTCCTTGATTATTGTGTGTCTACCCTGGGTAAAAACACTACATAATTTAATAATTTCTCTTACGTCTGTTTTTTTTAAAGATCATGAGTCAACATGGAGTATTTTATTTTGAAAATTGCTGGATTCTTTATGCCATTCCTGAGTCTGACTTCCTGACAGCTTGTGTTGGTGCGTATTCTCCACAGAGCAGAATGGAGACGCGCTGTCAGTGGGATCACTTTCACCGTCTAAGATGACGCGATCATATCTGGCGGCCGTGGCACAGCTGGTGCATGACACAGCTGTGGTCAGTGGGATTGACAGTTAGGGAGAACAACCATAGTGATCATGTATGCCCCCAACAACTACTTGTATGGTGGGGGCATACATGATTAGCATGTGTCGACAGTACATATGTAATTACTCTCACTGCAGTTCTGCACTGCAGGTTTAATTTACACTTGGGTGATATGACGGTGCATACTGTGCAATGGTAAAACTGTGACCACTGGCAGAGTTTTGGCAATACCGTTTAATTTTTAGCTCAATTGCACATGGAGCTATCTCTTAGTGTCTCTGCTGTACTCGGGTCAGTCTATGTAGAAAATCAGGGCTGGATTCTCATGTGATCTTGTGACCTAATGGGATCATTTTAAAGGACATTTCGGGTTGCCACCCGTCCCGTAAAATACGGAATCGTCCTTTAATTGACAATTAAATGTTGTGTCCCGTATTGAACCAATATGAGACGTGATTTGTTCTGTATTTTCATAAATGTCCAATACACATGTCTGTCACACACACATCAACACTAAATCTAACAATAATGAATAAAATAAAACACAGGAAATACTAAGGCCAGCGAAATTGTCGTGACGGGATCCACGCAGGACCCCCGCTCCGGTCCTCTGTCCTCTGGCTGCCTGTGTGTGTTGCTGTCACGGTTGCCTAGAGACAGACACCACACACCTGCGCTGCTCACAACACCCGCGCCTTTTAAAAATGTCCACTACACCCGACCCTCCACCACATCCTCAAAAGTGAAAACGCTTGCAAAAGTACAGACGTGAGTAGGAAGAGGCACATCCTTGTCATAAGAACGTAAGAACACAGAAGACCCAGCGTCAGTGTCACAGTTCTTCATACCCCAATCATCTCCTGAGACTGAGACGGTATGAGACATCATGTCATGATTGATTCAATTTCCTGTCTGGTTGTGCTTTTGCCAGGTGATAGCCTATTTAATAGACTATTGTGGTTTGATTGATTGTTTAGGATGTTGAGTTTTTAAAGTCGAATGAATGATCAGTTATTTAATATACGGTAGTATTAGCCAATATAAATATTATAGGCCTATAATATGGCCATTGGCCACAATAAATAAATAAATAAATATTGTTAAGAGAAAACGTTTATTTTTTAAATATATATACATTTCATAGATTAAAAATGTTTGTGGAGCTTTTTGTTTATTCTTTGTCAAAACATTTACATTTTTGAGGAATACAGTGTTCAGTGATCATTACATAAATTCTTTTATTAGTGTGGTTTAACTGTTTCGATGACCTGACTTCACTTCAAGTTTACAAGTGTTTTTTTTCCCTCTTTAAGTAAAAATGTCCCCAGGATTCACAAAGAGGGTCCCTACAGCAAGAACAGTTATACACTTTAAAAGTTACATTAAGTTCTCAATTTATTTAGTTTATATTTTAAATTGAATGGTTGCTTTCTTGCTCACCCAGTGTGTTTGTGTTAAAAGTATGATACCATGTTTTGTTTTGTTTTTACCCAGGATGGTGAAGTCATGTTCTATTGTGTTCTTTCTCTGTATGTATTTGATCATGTTTGAAACAGGCCATGCAACAATGGTACTAATTATACCAAATCCATACAGGGTTAGTAAAAAGTCCATATTTTTAAATTGGTATCGGGAGGGTAAAATTGGGACTGGAATATTATGTAAGTTAATGGAAGTTCCAAATAAAAGAAGAAAATAATCAAATGTGATGATGTACGTTACAGCATCGTACTGTATCGTGATATATACCAGTATACCATTACCGTGATATGTTACTGTAGTAGATAATGTTGGGCAGATTGCCCACCCTCATTCATTTCCAACTTAACACTCTTATGAATATCAGCATAATTTAGGAGTCCCTACTAGTTATTTAATGTCATCCTAGTATGAGCCTGAGTATGCTTCAAATGAAGAGCCTGTCGAATCATCCAAAGGCTGCAGGATGATCCAAATGTGCTAGTTGTTGTCTGAACACATCCGGACATCAGGGTGTTCCATTGGATTGAAAACACACATGAATGGAAGTATTTCTGTGGAGAATTAAGTCTTTTTTCATTCCACAACCAACTGTAACACCATGAATGTGTTCTGAGAGACACTGTCCGAAAGTGTGCTCTGTTATCTCTATCTGTGCAACTCATTGTGTCGACAATACAAAGACAGACAAAGACACCATTCTTGCAGAGAGATCAGGGAGGCAGTGGGATGCAGCCAGGAAGAGGATACAACTGCAGGCTTTTCATTTTTACATCCTGCCAGTGTGGCCATTCAGAACAGGTGGAAACAGTCTAAAGACGTGACCAGACGTCAACAGACGTGAGCCAGCAGGCCATGAGATCAGCAAGCCTATCGAGTGAACAAATAAATTATTCTGTAGGTTTATTGATCTTTTTTTTTAATTAATAGATTCCCATCACTAAAAGGACAGAAATAATAGTAGACTGTTTAGGTAAGTTCAAGTTACTGAATGTTATAACCTGCATGACCAGTAGAGCTGCAACAATAAGTCATTTAATCAATTAGTCGATCAAAAGAAAATCAGCTGCCAGCTATTTTGATAAGCAATTAATCATTTAAGTCATTTTTCAAGCAAAAAAGCCAAACATTTGCTGGGTCACGCTTCTTCAATGTGATGTTTCAGGGCTTTCAGTGTAGCCAGAGGACATCCAGTCCAAGACTCCCTCTTCTGTCCACCGGACATTGTTTACAGGCTGATTAGCAGACTTTTGGGTAATCCTGATACATTTTTTAAAAAGCTAAACTGCCATGAGATGATAGCCAGTGTGTTATGAGACTGCATGTCAGCCAGTGCTTTCCATCTCTTTTGTACAGGCTGTTTACCTGCTGGCAACTAAAGCCTGCTCAAATGTAATTCATCAATACTACTCAGACTACAAATGGACCCCAAACCCAAGCAGAAACTACAACGCTTTTGATACCAAAATCTTGTCCCTTGCTCGCAGACTCATATGCAGTTTATGGAGATTAGCACTACAATAGCTGGATGCCAGCAGATTTATTGCCAAAATGGATTCTATTGCCGATTTCAGAATGAAAATGTCGTATTTTTTTACATTTTAGACTCTGCAGACCATTGTTGGTCTTTCATTTGCTTTGACGGTCCATTCGTGTCTGCCTATTGCTACTTTCTTAGGATCATCCTACCAATGAAACCCAGTGTAGGCTAACTTTAAAGTAATGTCATGGATAAATACTCCACACTATGTGGCAAATTATCATGTGTGTTTTACTGCAACATATTTATATTTTAATGCAGTTGAGTAGCTGATTGTTTCATTGTTTTTGGACAATGAGACTCAGCTGCTGTGGTTTGATGTTCTGTCTGATTGGTCAGTCTTTGTCACATTGAGAGAAAAGATTCTGGATCCTCTAAATCCAGCGTACTATGACACCCAGACACTTTAGTCATATTTCTTCTATTTAGGATAAATTGATTATATTGATGCTGAAAACATCCCTGAAGAAATTAGAACTAAGCCCTTTTTTACTTTAATTGCTACACAACAAAATCCCAGAACCAAATCACCATAAAAATCTAATCAATTGTTTCTCGGCTCCAGGCCAGATTTCATCAGGATGTGTTGAAAAGGTTTTAGAGAAATCCTGCTCTCAGAAAAACAAACTGATCCTCCAACAGCTCCGGCTGATAAAATTCACATCCCAGTCTGCTGCACAGTTTCATTTGGAGGATTGAACCTCACATGCAGCAGCTGTCTGTGTAATAATATCTCGAGAAATACGTTCTGCACTGTTGCCTCTCCACCTTAAAGCAGCTACAACATCTCAGCTCTTTTGCAGCTGCAAACTCTTCTTGACAAACTGAGATTTTTTTTTCAAGTTTACACACACACACACAAGTCACTGCAGCTCTGAAAACATTAGTACTTCTTCAAATATCTTGTTTAATCATTGCTTTAGGACTAAATCTTCCTTCAGCACACCAAGTCAAGCATCTACTAAGACAAAAAATCACATCCATACTCCCAACAAATGCCATAACATTTGTCCCTGCTGGACACCGTACACAGTTTGACTCTGAGCCAATCAGATCAAAGCAAAGCAATCAAACAGGCTCCTGACTGGATGCTCTGAACAAACCAGCAGCATCTTCTTGATTCAGGAAAAGAGTTCTCAGTGAACACAGAACTGGATTTTTACTGCAAAATGACTACTCTAAAAAGGTAAGGTGACACTTGTTGGTAGAAAAATGTTAATTAACTCATTTTAGAATATGTTTTGTCTTGGAAATGATTGTTGGCAGGTGAGCAAACAGGTTGATTTTAGACACTTGCTGTTGTCTGGCCTTGGCAATGAGCACAAGGTCCTTGTTGTAAAAAGTACCTGTTGGCCCAGTGAAGGTTCAGTTCAGTAGTTAAATCAGTTTGTGCATGGTTGGATTCAGGTTTCATCATGGTTTGTTAAATGAAATGACTTCCCTCTGACTGGAGAAACGTCATCATGAGCTGTTAGTTGAAGCTGCATTGTTGGAGCTGATAGTTCATATCACATCCTGTAGGGCTGCAACGAATCTGCTGATAATTTTAATGATTAATCACTTGATTGTTTATTCCATTAAGTATTGAAAAATGTCAAAATGTCTTTTTTGTTCAACCAACTGTCCAAAACCCAAAGATTCTTCATTTACTGTCATAAATGACAAAGAAAAGCAGCAAATCCTCACATTTAAGAAGCTGGAACGAGAGAATGTTTTTGATTCATCGATATTTTCATCATTATTAACCTGAGACTTACACTTTGATTTATCAGTCTATAATAGTTGTCCTGAAATTATTAGTTTATTAATTGATTAATCAATCAACAGAATATCAGTTGCCATCAGTTCTGACAATCCACTAATCATTTAAATCATTTATTCAACAAAAGAAATTACAAACATTCTCTTGCTGCAGCTTCTACAATTTGACATTTTGCCTGTTTTATATCAATATATTATTTTTTTATCAATGACTATGTTTACATAGATAAAATATTCAGGTTTTTACCCTTATTTAAAAAAGACAATACTCTTATAATTCAAGCAGTTTCTTGAAAAGGTCCACATTGTGAGATTTATTGTGATATATTCCAAAAACCTGTTGATATCCAAGTCTTTCATAATGTTTATAAGAAGGTTTGTTTCTCCTTCCGACCAGAAATATGGGCTTTTCTTTTGTGCATGCATGAATGTTTCTACCCCACCATTGCAAACTGTTGGCTCGTTGGTTTGTTTAAAGCACAGAGATGACCATAAACAGACAGGAGGCCACAAACTGCAGTAAAATCCAACTGAGACAAATATTCTGAATGTACAATATACCAAAAAAAATGCTCCTAAAACCTGAACTGACATGTCCAACATGTCTTAACTGAAGAAGAATGCTACATTCAGAATATCCAGATGGAAAATGCTGTTTACTTACTGAAAGAAAACTAATTGCCAACAATTTTGTCTCTCTTCCAATATTTGTTTAATTTGGCACGCAAAAATGTTCAATATTTTCTGGATCCAGCTTCTTAAATGTGGGGATCTGCTACTTTTCTTTGTCATTTCTTAAAGTAAATGAGGAATCTTTGGGTTTTGGTTGGCTGGACAAAAAAATGATATTTGAAGATGAGACTTTGGGTTCTTGGAATTTTTTTTTTTTACATTTTATAGACTGAATGACTAATCCATTTATCATTAAAACAATCTACAGAGTAATTAATAATAAAAACAATAATTAGTTGCAGCCCTAATCGGTTGTCTCTTCTATCCTGTTGCTGGTTCTGAACTCCGCAGCTGAGCTGCTTCAACATCTGGTTACACTCGTCCACACCGGGCCTGAATCATTTCTACGTTTTCGTCCTCTGTCTAATCCTGTGCTGCAGACCCTTCTCACTTTCTGCACACATTTGTTTGTGTTTTCATTCATTGGTTTGATCAGATCTGAAGAGTCCAAACTGTTTTGTGAAACATGGAGCGAGGATGAGGAGCAGGCCTGGCATAGTGTGATCTGCCTTGGCGAGCTTCAGCCAGATAAACTGTTGTTGTTGTTGTTGTTGTTGCTGTGGATTAAAGCCTGGTGTGTTCCTGCAGCAGATTGCCCTCGGAGGGAACGGACAGGCCTTTTAGTGTAAAGGTATTAAGCCCAGGTCTAATCCAGTGCTAGGAGAGCAGCCAATTTAAACTGGATTCAGCCCACACGATGACACATCACTCGGTCTGTCCCCGTCTCTATTGTGCCTGTTTCTTTTTGGTCTCTGCTGCTATCTGAGATTCTCCCTCCATTCATGTCTTTGTCACTCTTTTATGTCCACAAACTCCCGACCGCGTACACAGACGTGCTCACATGGTCTGCTCCAACCCTCATGACCATGCAAATTCCAAAGGATATCATTTGTACTTCACACAGTTTAAAGTTCATATGAAGTCAAAACCTCCATTGAGTCCTGATTTTTTTTTCCTTCTGCCATTAAAAGTCACACTGCAGCATACACCATAAATGTTATGTAAGTGAAAATCATAGGTATGGTATAGAATGGTCCATTTGCAGACACTAAGAACGACAAATTTCTACCAGCAGGTGGTGTTTCGGTCTCTAACTCCTTCATAGTACATCACACATCTTTACATCCTCAAATTGTCTGAATTTAGCTGAATGTCAAGACAAGACATATTTTTATTTTTATTTTTTGTAAAATTGTGAAATATGCTAAACCTACTTTTTCAAAGTCCTAAACTGTGACTCTGATCCAAATTAAACTCAGCAGGTAGAATTTATGAACAACCAAACAATATCATAAGAATTCTGTTAAACCAAACAATGTGCAAGTTGTGAAGGATTAACTTCCTGTAGCCAGCAGTCAAAACAGGAAGTGTTGCTTATCTTGGCAACAATCAGTTCTATTAACAAGAACATTGTTACAGTAATAAGACATGGTTCACTACGGCACTGGGCACCAATCAGCCATTAGGTGGCACTCTCGCAGGAACTATTGCATATCTTGGCAACACTGACTTGTATCGGCACTGAACTTGGTTGCGTGGCTGTGTACGCCTCTGGAAACAGAGTGAGGTATCTCACTATGGAAAACGCAGTCAGTTCAATTAACATGAAACATCAATCAATAAAAATGAATTATTTAATTAATTATAATTATTCAAAGGCATGAAACAAGCAGTAGGACCAGGTGAATTCAGGGGTTCTGCAGGATGATCTAACGTGGGATGGTAATTTCTATGCATATTGTTAAGCTGCTAAACTTCTGAGGCTCATCTTCAAATCTCTGTGCTGCTCTCTCATGGGCATGCAGGTCCAAGGTCAAGGTCAAAAACTTTATTATCCCCGAGGGGCAATTTGTTTTGCAGCCAGCAATCACACATATAAACAAAACACATACAATAGGGCAAAAAGTACAACAACATTCAGAGATTAAAGTGCCTTGTTTAGGAGGCCAATGGCAGTTGGAACAAAAGAGTTCCTTAGCCTATTGGTCCTGCAGGTAACTTGGCTGTACCTGCGGCCAGACGGAAGCAACCTGAACTCTCCGTGCAGAGGGTGGCTGGGATCAGCCAGGACTGACTGGGCCTTTTTTAAGATCCCAGCCTGGTACAAGGATGTCAAGTCAGCACACACACAGCACTCCACCACACAGTTGTTGCTGCCTGTCGCCATTACGGTGCATCCGTGAGATGCTGGGTATGACTTGGGCTTGGACCCTGTTGGTTCCTGCCTGCAGATCTAGTGATAATTAAAATGTAAAGCAATAATAACTTTATTGTGAAACTGGTAATTGTTTTATCCCTGCTCTGTACAGTGTTCCTGTGTGGACCCTGTGTCCCAGTCCAGGAAGATTCAGCTAACACAGACGACTACAGGTGCACGGTGGCCATTGGTTACTTTAAACAACAATCAATATCCAAGACAGGAGCCTCTGTAGCTGCCTGGTTTGATAGGAAGCATTTAATGCATAAACCATAATCCCTCCAATAGCTGTTTCATAGGAAATGAAAAAAAAAGTGAACTGGCCCAGCTTCTTGAATGCGAACAATAGTTGTTTTTCTCCGTCCACTATGAGACTAAACTGATTACCTTTGGTTTTTGGATAGTTGGATAAACAAAACAAGGGTTTATGTGAAATTGTGATGATATTTTTTTACTGTTTGTAATGTTCTCTACACTGACTGATTTATTGTTTAACTGAGACAATAATGGGAAGATTAGTTAGCACTGGTGTCCTCTGTGATCTTCTTTCAGGAGCTAAATAAGTTGCTGTTATTCCATTTCTGCAGATGTCACGGCCCTGTGGAGACTTAACAGTGTGTGTGTGATCTGTTTTTTAATCTACAGTAGTACATTTTTTCTGAATATCTGCCTTCAAGCCACTCGTCTTCTTTGCAGCTCTCTCAGCTCAATTGAAGTTTTTTTCATTCTGCGTTGTGCCCTCATTACCATGCAGACCTATATTTTCAAAATACAATTCTCTAATTATCCCTGCTGTCGTAGTTTTGCATGAGGAGCAGGGCTGGGAGGAGGTGGGGGGGTGTGCTCTGAAAAGGCTTTCATGTGCAACGCTGTTAGGGTCCATTTATTTTCAACTCAGTTCCTCCACAAAAAATGTTGAGCAAGATTTCTGTGTGCTGGTTCACAGCAGAGCATTTGTTCATTATTACTGTGGGAACCAAAGAAAGAAGGACGCAGCTCTGCATTTTCAGAGGATTTTAAAATCATTTCTGTACCATAGAATGCAAAGACAGCCAGGTCATCTAAGTAATATTCTGTCATTTTCTTCAACTGTATGAACAAATAATGGAACGAAAAGGATACAGAGTTTCATGAACATTTAGATCCTATATAATTAAAATGTCTGACTTATATATATATAAAACTAGATGTTTCAGATGTTCTATTCAGCAATGATTCCCAAAGCGTATGCAGCTCATTTCTCTCCTCTTTAATGGGAAAGGGTTGAGATAAAATGAAAAAAATGCCTTTTAACCAATTTACATCCTACCTTGGTCATATTGTGCGCCTATTTAATGATATATGGTAAATGAACCAAACAGTTTCAACCAATAATATCATAGCAAGTCCACTCATCAATCAGTCTTCAAATTTTAGCAGCACAGAGCTAAAATTCAAGATACAGACATGCCCACGTTCCAGTGTTAAAATCAAAATCCTCTCATTGTTATGTCCCACATGCCTGTTTAACTCAGAAATGGAAGCTGAATACTCTCGAAACTCTTCCATCTGGACTTCATCCGTCCATCACTTTGACTTTGACTGAAATATCTTAACATCATTAAATGAATTGGCATTAAATTTGCTATCAATAGGGGTGTAATGTTCGTCCTTGGTCTGTGGTCCATATGGCTGAGAAGTTTTGTGCAGCCTGTTGCCTGCAGCTTTTCACCCAACAGCTCACTGTGGCTGCTCCTGACTGTTCCATTACTTCCGACATATTTCAAACTGATCCACTGTCACAAATGTAGAAAATAACCAATGTCTTGTTTTGTAGATGCTTTTTGATGAATGGTTGCAGTAAAGCTGAGCTCACTGACAAACACATTTCATTTTCTGTGACTACTTCATTACAACAGAGGATGCCTCACCAGTTTCCTGCTTTTAATGTGAAGCTGCAGCATTGGGAAATGTTTGATTTACAATAGCATCAATCTCAGAACCTAATAACTATTGTCTGACAGCGATTTAGCGCTCTGTAGTCATACGCAGATGTCTTTTTATAGAAATTATTTAGCAGTAACTTCAAACAGGAATGTTGCCACAGACACCCAGTTTATAATACTGTAAAAATACAGTATTACAATACAGTAATTCTTTCATCAGTGGGCCAAAGGCTCAGTCACCACTGTGTCCATTTGGTAACACATAAAGACCCAACACCCAACAGACATTTATTTAAATGAAAATCACTGAGGATGTTACATCCACTGGCTGAATCAGCATGAAATTTAGTACCAGACATTCATGGGCCAGAATTTCCTATACTTTGTGTTTTGTGCAAATAAGCATATTTTAGTATGCTAACAACTAAGATGGTGAATACGGTAAACATCATCATACCTGCTATGCATTAGCATGTTAGCATTCTGGCATTACCATTATGCTTTAAGCACAGAGCCTTTGTCTTGTTATATTGTATTTCTCAACAGATCAAAGCTGAACAAATATCATAATAAACACATTAAACCACATCTACCTCTGCTGAATATATGTAGTTATGCCCCGGATAAGACTGGTGACATGACAGCTCCAGTTGTTGCTTTCCAGCATGTGAGTCCTCCAGAGCTCAGGGCAATGAAATCTCAAGCCTCAACAGTGTGAGCTGAATAAACCTGAGCCAGCAGAAATATATAAACTCTGAGTAAACAGTGAAAGCTGCTCTGCTTGAGACTTTTCATGAATAGAGGAAGCCAGCTGCCCCACATCAGGGGAAAAATTCATATGAAGGGAACTACTGATCTACTATTCAAGCTATTAAAAGTGACTGCAGGTTCCCTTTGTTTTATTTAAATCACAGATTGTACCTTTAAAGCGATACTCCACCCAAAAAGGAAGATCCATTCAGTATCTCCTCCCCCCTGTGCTGATGAGAGGATGGGTGAAGATCTTCAGTTCACAAAACACTCAGTGGAAAACAGTATTGCAGCTGAATCCAGTACAATTAGAGTGAATGGTGACCACGACATTAACATTTAACCACAAAAGACGACACCAAGTTTTTAGCTGAAATGTCCACTGTAAAATGTAGCAGGTAGCATGTAAACATGGTGTCAATGTATCGTGAGACTTTGTGTATCTCTTAATGAATGCACGTGTGAAAATATCGCGAGATCACTTGTGCACCCGGCTCGAGTCTGAGAGGCTACACTTGACATTTCAGCTAAAAACTTGGTGTAAATGTCGTCTTTTGTGGTTAAATGTTAATGTCGTGGCTCACAGACACTTGGATTACACCACACGAGCAGGATGGAGACATTTTGTGTTTGTTTTGTGTTCTTTTTTTAACGTTTTAAACTGGGTCACCATTCACTCTAATTGTACTGGATTCAGCTGCAGCACTGTTTTCCACTGAGTGTTTTGTGAACTGAAGATCTTCACCCATCCTCTCATCAGCACAGGGGGGAGGAGATATTGAGTGAATTTTCCTTTTTGGTTGGAGTATCACTTTAACCTGTTGGCAGGGCTGCACGATGATGTAACGTTAAAGAAACTGTCCTCTAGCCAACACACACCTGCACCGCTCTCCCTGGTGACTCGTCCTTGAGTGAAACTTAAACCTGCAGGCCGTAGTCCTGCTCTGCAGCCAACCTTGACCCCTGACCTCTGATGAGTGGACGGTCCAGAGAAAAGAGGATCTTATCCCCTGCAGGGAGCAATAAAGTTTCAAATTACATGACAGTTGATTTAAGCCTGTTAAATCCATCAGAGAGATCAGGAGAGGCTGCACGCAAAGCCCTCACACAGGTTCTCATGCGAAGGAAGAAATCTGGTACACAAACAGAGAGCAGCTGCACAACACGCCCTCCTCACACCTTCACAACATGAAAAACAAACAGTCCTGGCTGTAACTGAAGGAGTTAACACCAGATTCTGTTGCTTTAGTCAACACATCTGGAATAGATCCTCAAAATGTATCTTTAATTCTCGACTGCCAGTAAACAAACACACCTGCTCAGAACTGCAAACATGTAATTCCATCACTCTTCAGTACATTTCTATGAAGTAATCAAATGAATGAAAAGCTGATATGCAAGAGTATCTTGCTTCCATAACAACAAGAACAAACCCAAATCAACTTTAGGGTAGTTAGCAGAAAGGCTGTAATGGTTAGTTTGTCACAGCATGGTGCATGCATGTGCAGACTACACTGTAGGCGGCGTAGATTGCTGCACAAAATGTGGAAATGAAGTTCACAAGCACGAGTTCCATCCAGAAACTTTTAGCGTACACCGTCAGAAACAACAAGCTGAATGGTTCAAACAGTTTTCATTGTGGTGTCTGGACTGAGAACAGTAGTCACTTTGGGGTAACAGATCTTTACTTAAGGGCTGCGACTAATGATAATTTATGTCAGAAATTGTAAAAAATGCACATCACAGTTTCCCAGAGCCAGACATCATGTCCTCAAATTGCTTCTTTTGTCCAACCAACAGTCCAAAACTGTTAAAGTCCTAAAGACTCTTCATTTGCTGTCAGAGTTGACAAAGAAAAGCAGCAAATCCTCACATTTAAGAAGCTGGAATCAGCAAATCTTGCTTGAAAAATGACTAAAACAATTAATTGATTATCAAAATAGTTGCCAACTAATTTTCTTTCAATCAGTAATTGAGAATCATTGCAGCTCTGCTTTACTTCACTCACTTCACTGGTATTATTTTATATATTCTTCTGTATTTTTCTGTATTTCTGACTTCTTAATAACCTTGTGAAAATGTCATTAGGTGGAGACTTTAAATAGGCCCTATGGGATTTTTGTCTCTCCCTGCACTGTATTTAATTTTTTTCTTGCCTTTTTTGTGTTTTAATTGTGCAAAATAAAACTATAAACTATATAAACTTGTTAATTTTTTTATAGCACCCCGTTGTTGGCTGAGTAGTCACCATTTCTGGTCACAGTTTTATTAAGTTGCTGCTACATGAGCTTCAAGCTTTTAGCAGAGGTGTGGACTTGAATTCGAGTCTGATTTGAGTCAAAAATTGATTACCTTAGACAGGACTTGAAAATACTTAGAAGTTCAGTGATTAAACTGTGTGGTACAAATCAAATCATTTCCTGAATCAACTTAACACTGCTGTTAAATTGACATTGTATCTGGTGAAGAACGCATTATGACTTGAAACTAAAAGTTTAGGACTTTGGTGAACTTGACACTTGCTTATGACTTGCAAAACAATGACTGGGTCCCACCTCTGACTATCACTGTTGTGGGCCTCCAGTAGCCAAACACTCAGCACACATTGATGCCAGAAATGTTTTATCTGCAAAATGTTAATACTGAGCACAGGTTTTAACCCAGTTAGTTTATTGGCTGGACTTAAGCTGATGTTGTGTAGATGCAGAGGCTTCTTGGCTCCACTTAAAACTTGTCAAAAGCAGTCAAAGTTAGAGAAAATACTGCACAGAACATTGTGTGGGGGACAAGGACAGGACAAGGACCAATAGGAAACTTCTCTGAAACCCAAGAAATGTTTTTTGCTGTTTTTTTGTTTGTTTTACCAAAGACACTGAAGATTTACAATAAACAAAAGAACAAACTGAACTTGAGAATCACTGAGGCAGGAAGGCCGAACCTTCAATGTCAAGTGTGCCAAAACAGGCATTGTAACAACATCGGTATCAAGCCTTTCCTTTATTTATTGTCATAGATCTGACTTTTGTCAGACAACCAGCAAACCCTGCAGGTGAGGTCTACATATTTATTCTTTTTCTCCATCAGATTGATAGAGAGGCTGCAGTGTTTGTCCCCTTTGATTTTAATGGCAGGCAAAGACAATAAAGTATTTAAGATAAACTTTATATCCCCACTGGGTGCTACTGTCACTTGGACTCTGTCACCCCCAGTTTGTTTTACAGGAGAGTTTACATTTTAACCATCTTCCTGCTCTAGTTCACAATTAACCACAGTGAATGCTGCAATAAAAGAAAGATGACAACTAAAGTCATCAACCATCAATCAATATCAAAGGCTTTTCTTCAATCATGTAGGTGTCCTGGAAGGTCTTTAATGAGAATCTGGAGAACAAATACAGGTTATGAAATCTCAGAGCAGCAGGAGATTGAGATAGTTTAATAGAGTTTTATACTTCTTTTCTCCGTGACTATCTGTCCTGTAGCTGGAGAGAACAAACCCATCATTGCCTAACATATTATTCTTGCTCATGCAGATGCAGAGAGAGAGCCTCAGGACTTCGGTTTACTTTGGTTGTTGGGTCTCAGATGGAAATTTTTGATGCCAGCTGTGGAGAAGTATCTGTATTGGCTGTCAATCCTGGTCCCAGGCCTGACATGAAGTATTTCTGTATCATCATTTAAGCACTTTCTTGATTTCTTGATCATTTTGACAGACAGCAACTATGATTTGATAATGGTCTTTGTGACATGATTTTTTTCAGATGCAGTAAACTGCAAAAGTAGGAAAGGAAACAGGTTTTCTAATAAATCCAGTATACTTCAGACTGTTGACATCTTTGTCCACATTTCAAACACAACTGATCTCTAATCTAATTTTCAACATAGAATCAAATCAATAATCTTTTAAAAACAGCTCAGTAAACAAGAAACAGAAGAATCAAACCTAATCCAACCAAGTAGTGGTTTAAAGCATCTATCTGAATCCGTTTAAACAGACCAAAGCTGAAATTTACCTTCTAGCTTTGTAATAATGATACTGTAGTCAGGGGAACAATGGCTGATGTCTTTGGTTTAATAACTTTGAATGGTATTCTGCACAGGAAGTAGAATAAAATCAATCCATTGCCAAAGCTCAAAATGTTCAACTTTATTTTTTCTCCCAAAGTTAAAGCTAAAGTCAGATGTTTTGTAACTGTTCATCCAGATCCCAGCTCACTTCTGACTGACTAAAGCTGCAGGAAAATCTCCAAAACTAAAACACAGCATTTATAGTTTAAAATTGGCTGGATGGTTGCAACTGTGGGCGACTGTAAGCAGAAATGAATTATGGACGCAGTATTCCTGCTGACTGAACCTCCACCATTTTCTCTTTCCAAAGATCCACCTCCCAACTGTGCACTTTCTATTTTTCTGTAACAATCCAGTCCAACACTAACACAACCACATGATTCAAACTGCAGACAGGTTTTCTTCAACCATCAGTCCTCCTTCAAATGAAGGATCTTCACCCTTAAGGCCAAAATAATTCACTTTCCAAATAGTTTTAGGCCGAACACTTAAACTCCCTGTTTCAAATGTCTGAAAACCAACCTGAGGTTAGTTTTCATCCAGGAGCACTCAATCAAATTTCGTGTATATACTATTCATTTGTTTCACACCAGTTATGATATGAGGGAATTGCTACCATGATTCTGTTTGGTGGGAATGTTTTTGTTTTTTTTCCACAAAACAAATTTTGTATTAATGAATCTCACAGAGGTTTTATGGCTGAGCAGGACACTGACACCAGAGACAAAAGCCCACTGCTGTAAAGACCCACTGTTTCCAAAACTTGGTTCAGTTTGGTGCCAAAAATACTTTTTGGTTTAGGTTTCAGACAAGATCAGAGTTTGGCTTAAAATAAAAATTAGGCCTTTGTTGCATCAGTTAAGTACATAAGTTTGGGACAATGGACTAATGGACAAATGGGTTTTCAGTCCAATGGGACATTTTCCAGATGATGGAGGTTTCGGTATGAAGGTTTACCCTGATAAAACTGCTTGTTTTATGGCAGTATGAACATTTTGTTTGCCAGATAAATGAATCAACATTTCTTCATTATGTTGATAAAAGATGTAACCCAGAAGACGTTCCATTTCCTTCCAAACATGTTCACTGCTGCAAATTAGTTGTAAATGAACATAATTTTCTTTGGAAGACAAGAGTTGAAATCTCAGATCATCCAACTTTCATCCAACATAACTCCCAAACATCCACCTCAACAACACAACAAGCTTTATCTTCAACACTTTAACATGCACTCTCCCTTCCCCCCACATTAATTCAACCTCATTTCAAATTTACATATGTCCTTAAATGCTGCAACCTCATCCAGTGGGTCATGTTTGACACTTTTACAACAACAAACCAGGCTAAATTCGACTAAAAGCTGCTAAACAATAACATATTTAATTTATATTTGAACAAATATAGCATATAACATTTCAACAGCAGCTCAGGATTCCAGAATAAACTCAGATTAATCTTCAGGTTTTCATGTGTGGTTCAAACAGGACCTCAACTCTGACTCAGATCAGTCTTCCTCTTGTTCCTACCAATCAGCTAACAGCCCATCCACCTCCATCACACTATAGGCATTCCAACACAACAAGCCCCCAGTTTAAAGGGACATTCTGTGTTATCTTTTTTCTCCTCTCTATCCATAGTGGCATCATTATAAGAGCCTATTATGGCGTTAGCGAGGCCGACTCACAGACTAAATGCCTTGTTTCTGTCGGCCATGGGAGCCTTCTATAGAGCCGCGACTCCCTCCTTCAACAGAGAGGCCCCTTCATCACACTGCCCTCCTCCTCCTCCTCCTCCTCTCATCCTCCTCGCGCTCTTCTCCCTCAGACACAGACAAGCCTTTATCTGCCCATCATGTGCTTGCTCTCTCTTTCTCTTTTTTCTCCAGCCTGACCCTGTTTTCCACAGCAAACAGGCATGCCGGTTAGGATTTGGGGGGAAAACACACTCACACACACACACACACACACACACACACACACACACACACACACACACACACACACATGTGGAGCGAGGGGGAAAAGGCTGATTTGGAAAGCCAGCTAAATATTTTATCCATGGCCACGCTATCAGTCTGTGTAGCTTAATACCGATTTGATGTTATCTCCTAAGTCTTTCCAGCAGAGTTTTTTTCCATATTTTATTTTCTGGTCAAATAATCTCTTCATATCTGCTGTGCAGCATCTAAACTGTGCACTGTGTCATCTCACTGTGCTCGAGCCTCGTCTTTTCTACCTTTCTAACTTGGAGATGACAGAGTGAAGCCAAATTCACCATAGAGCTGCACCATACTATTATTGATTATTTTTTCTGAGACAATTTATCATTTGGACTAAAACAAACTTCAGAAATTACAAAAAACTTCCATCAGTTTCATAGAGCTGAAGGTGACATCTTTGAGTCACTTGTTTTGTCCAACCAACAGTTCAAAACCCAACGATGCTCAGTTTACAATGAAGTAACACAGATACAAGCAGCAAATACTCAAATTACAGAATCTGTAACCATCATGTTCATCAGTTTTGCTTGAACAATCAAATGATTATCAAAATTCAGACAGAAGTCAAACAATGCACAGCACTTATTACATCTCTCTGCAGAGATGCAGAAGACTAAGGCTGCAACTAACTCAGTTGTTTGGTTTATAAAATATAAGAAAATAGTGATAAATGTCAACCAGTGTTTCTGAAAGTCCAAGATGACGTCCTCATATGTCTCGTTTTGTCCACAACTCAAAGATCTTCAGTTTACTGTCAGAGGAGTAAAGAAACCAGAAAATATTCACATTTAAGAAGCTGAAATCAGAGAATATTTCCTCAAAAAATCACTCAAACCGACTAATCAATTATCAGGATAGTTATCAATTAATTTCATAGTTGACAACTAATCAATTAATTGTTGTAGCTCAACAGAAGACGCAAAAGATTCAAGCCAAAAAGCAGCATTTCTGCTCATCTGTCCCAAAACAGTGGTTGTCTGTCATTTCTCCAAAGCATGAAAACCAACTTTCAAAGACTTGAAATCTGTCAGAGCTGCACGATCCATCACAGTGAACGTCATCATGTCAGAATTCAGTTACTGTTTTGTGATAATGGATTGCAGACTTCTGTCTGCATTTACCACACAGTGATGGAGTATTTGATCAAAATAACAGCAGACATGATGCTCGCTGTAGCTGATTATGTAACTTAAAGTGATTTTCTGAGCATACTGAAAAAATAAGCCTGTCTGTAAAGTAAGAAATGAGTCTGAAAACTGATGCAGAATGATCACCAGTAATGAAACAATGGGTGATTTAAAGGCTAAACATTTCAATAAACACCAGTCTGCAGACTTTGATTTTATGAATGGATCAAAGATCACATCAGCTCACGCCATAGACACTTTTATGAAATAAAACATTAACCTTCAGGGTGTTTAATGAGGGTGACTGTTGTTTAGGTCAGAGGTGCCAAACCTGAAATTTAATCGTGAACTAAAAGACACCTGTTGTGTTGTGTTGTATTGATAAGATGAAAAATGGTATTGGAGATGTTCCTAAACCACCTATACTTTGTGTTATGATACCGAGTAGTGACCTGATACCAGTGGTTTTAAAGATCATATTTATTTATTTACAGTGTAGCCGAGGAGGATGACATTAATGTTTACATCTCGTGCTGTCACGTCCACAAGTAGATGCGTGCTTCCTTCTGTGCAGTGATATGTTTGGCAGTAGTTTGGTAGGAAGAAAGTAGATCCTACAGGAAAGTGCTCACAACGAGTTTTATGGATTATTTTGAGTAACTGGGTTGTGATTTCTGGAAAGAGACAGCAAACATCTTTTACAGCTGATATCTCCAAAACTCTGCAGCTCACACCAAAACTATCGAGATGGAAAAACAGCACTAGAGGGAAGAGTTAAAATATGTATTTTTAATGTTGAGATGAACTGTCCCTTTAATAGAACAAAAGTTGAGACAGCTGCTGCTACTAAGCAGTCTGCAGGGGAAAACTCTGGCATGGTCCTTTAAATATTCAAGGTAATCTGTTGCTGTTTAATGACCTCGCTGATCTCAATTTCACACAATCTCCAGATCTGTTTTGTTATTTATGCACCATCGTTATGCTGTAGTCAGACAAAGTACAAATTTGACCACCAGTGGGCTGAGGGACGATGGAAGACGGTCACACAGAGTGATGCAGAATGGACTACAGATAAACCTGCATGATGGGAATAAAATGAATTGTTTCTACGCTCTGATTTTCTTCATTGCACGGAGTTTAAACCCCCTCATGACATCCATGTGATGTGAGAAGAGCTAAGAAGGAGGAAGTGAATTGTAGGCCTACATCACTGAACAATTTCCTCCTTGTCTCGTCACGGCAGACGCCATATTCGACGTCTGTACGACCATTTTCCTCTGTCTGCTCATCTGATTTTTCGCGGTTTGATGGCGTGCACGTGTTCAACGCTGAATGGACCCCATGTCCTCCTCTTCCTCCTCACCACCACCATCCTCTCCTGCTTCATCATCTCCATGTTTTAGTCCACAGAACTCTGATGTCTCTCTTAGCTTTGTCCTCCAGTTTCTCTTTTTTTCTGATGTGCCTCCAGTTGTCTCTATTGTTCATCCTCCATCTTTGTCCCCATATCCTTTTATTTTCTTCCGCTTGTCTACTCCTGTACTCTTCTCCTTTTATTTGCCTTTAAATGTGTCCTCCTTCACCTCCTCTCACTTCTTTTTTCTTCCTCTTTTTTGTCTATTCACCTCAGTTTACCCCTTCTCCTGCTGAAGTTGACCCCTGTCCTCTTTCACTTGTCCTCCTTCCTCCTGTTCTCTACTCTGTCCCCTGTCTTGTCAACTTCATGACTGTCTTCCTCTCCTTTTCCTCCTCTTAACCTGCTGTATTTCCTTCCTTTGAAACCTCCTTTCCCCCTCATTTATTTGTTCTCTTCTATTTCTTGTCATGTCTCTTTTATCCTTTAATTTGTCCTCCCATCCTCACACTTTGTCCCTCTTTCCTTTGTACATTTTCCTCTTTTCTTTTCCCTGTACATCCATCATCCCTCCTTTGCTTCTCTTCATCTCTCTCCTGTCATGTCCCTCTTCATCATCTCCTCCTCTCACCTTCTTGTCATTGCTCTAACACAATCTTCTCTTTTTTCCTTGATTTATCTTGTCTGTGTCTTATGTCCACTGTCCTCCCATCTTCCATCCTTCCTCTTTCTTTTGCCCTTTAATTATTTTGTTATTTTAACTTTGTCTCTACCTCTTCAGTGTTTGCCCTCATATATTTATACAGCCTCGGTCTGTCTATAATAATAATAATAATTACAAAATCAATCATTTCCCCTTGTTTCTTCTGACCTTATTAAATATGTAGAGGAGTAATCCATCCCTTTGTCATAAAGTGGGCTGCACATTTGATGACGGCGACAAAATAAGGAAATGACCATAAAATATTGTTATTGAACCAATGAAATATTATGTTTTTTTTGTTATACGGGCCCAAAATGTCCTTCACAGACCAAGAGACACTCAGTATGGTGCAAACTACTGATGTCTGGGGTCAGTTAAACCACAGTGAGGTCAAACCACCTGCTGGACCTTTTATTGACAAACTGCTAAAAAAAAACAAAACTATTGATGCAGAGCGGATGATGATCTGTTATATATACCCATATTTTTGACCAATACCTTGATATCAATATTGTGACAGTATTGTAGGGATGATTACTGGACTGTTGGTGGAGATTTTTGATCAATAATCACCAGTAATGTGAATATAATGACAAAGCAAATAGCAAATAATAGGACAACTCGAACAGTCACCAGTACAAAGTCCAGTCTAAATCCAAATCCAGAACTTTTCAAACTGTGACCTCTTCAACCCTCCCAAACCTTCAGCAGGCCCATTATTCAAATATCTTTCTGATCTTTGTTTTATCCCAGAGTCGAGTTATCAAGGTTTCCTGAGATACCTGTGAGGGAAATCTGTAAAAACTGTTGCAGTGATACGGACATAAAAACACTGTCTGGTGTTTGGATAATTCAGTCGGCGTTGGTGAGTCCTAGATTGATGTTTTCTTTATCTGTCTATGTGCTTTTTATCACATTAATTACAAATTACACAACATTACTGCTGGTAATTTTCTAAAACACGTCCCCATTTAGATGTTTCTCTGTTTTTACACCAGGCTGCCAGTGGTTGTCCTGATTCATCTTGTTTGTATCTTGTGTCCACTGTTCTTCCATTCTAGTCCCTTTACTTCTGTCTTGTCGTCCACTTTAATTCTTTTCTTTCTTTTGCCCTTGAATTGTATAATTAGTCATTTTCTGGAGCGGGTTTCGAAATGTGCCATTAGGTCAATATCAAGTTTTACTGAAGTCCTATTCTACTTAATACTTTTACTCCACTATTCATTTCACACCTCATTACTGAGGCTACTTTTCAGATTAAAGTTCACTCAAAAACCAATGACTAGTTTATAAAATAGGGTTATTATTATACTTTATTTACAGTTTACTCATGATACTAATGTACTTTACTTAAAGGGATAGTTTGGGTTTTTGTGTTACTCCAAAGCCACCAGACTCCATTGACAAAAACATTGATTTTAGCTCAGAAGAGTTGTTCTGTTGCTGCCTCCATCTGTTTGTTTCTTTGTTGTTGTGAGTCATCAGTGTTTCATAGGGTTATTTCAGCTTCACTTAAGTCTCACAATAACACAAACTAACTTATAGATGGAGGCAGCTGGACTTGGTAGACTTCTAGAACTCTACAACAACCTTTTCTACGAATACAATGACCAGGATGACCGAGAACCTCCACTGTCACTGGAGTTTGGTTGGTTTGGAGAAAGTGATGTTTGTCTTATTTAACAGCAGTTTCCCATCAGAAAAGTCTGCCTGACAGCAAGGTAAAGCCGTGAAAATATTAATATCTTAAAACAATATTGGTGTAAGCTTGTGGAACTGCCAAAACATTTGTTTTGTAAATGGTTTGTAAGGCAGGAGGGTAACTTCCTCATTAGCTTCGTCTCACACTGGTGTTATGTGGCGCTGCAGCAGTGTGACAGGAGTGAAAATCACTAAGAAGTTAAATAATATGTTACTTTTTCAAAATGTTTAGTGCATTTGTAGATCCACCGTGATCTGTATTTCATAATGCACATATAATAATAACTTGTGATGTGATGTAATGACAGTAGGCTGACTGAACGTCATCTGTTTTGTAAATGAATGGTTCGACGTTTTCTGAACCTACTTTCTGTTTTTTACACTAAAAAAGCAAGAAATGATTATTATGTAATGGTTTTACTGCTCCGGCCCACATGAGACCTAATTGGGCTACATAACGACCATGAACTAAAATGAGTTTGATGCCCCTGTTTAAACCATCACAATCTATTTAGCATTTATAAGCAGTATATAAACATGTAATAAATGGTTTATAACACACAACAGATCATGAATGATGATGTAATACAATGTCTTCAAAGGGTAAATTGTGTTTAGATAATAAACACTTAAAATGACTTTATATTTGCTTATAACTACTTTTATATAGTGCTTATGAATGTTAAAAACTTTTCCTTCATTATTGTCCACATGTTCATCCTCCATCTTTGTCTCTTTACTTCTGTCTTTTCCTCATTTTAATTCATCTCCTGTTTATTTTATTTTTCTCACTTAAACTCCCTGTATTTCCCCTTCCTATCCTCCTCTCCTCTCCTTCCTATCCTCCTCTCCTTCTCCTCTCCTTCCTATCCTCCTCTCCTTCCTATCCTCCTCTCCTTCCTATCCTCCTCTCCTTCTCCTCTCCTCTCCTTCCTATCCTCCTCTCCTCTCCTTCCTATCCTCCTCTCCTTCTTCTCTTCCTCTCTTTCTCCTCTCCTCTCCTTCCTATCCTCCTCTCCTCTTCCTCTCATCTTCCTCTCTTTCTCCTCTCCTTCTCCTTCTCCTCTCCTCTTTGTCATGCTGAAGGCTGCTGCTGCTGGTGAGCGGAGACACACAGACGTTGTTAAAGGAGGAGAGGAGCGCTTGAGCTCTCCTCCTCCTCCTCCTCCTCCTTCTTCTTCTTCAATAGCATGCGCGCGCCGTGGACATGGAGCATAATTCTAATGAAGAAGGAGGGAGTAGGCGCGCTCCCGGGCCTGAGGGGGAGGAGGGGGAGGAGGAAGCCATCCAGTCAGCCATCCAGCCACGCGCGCATGCTCGAGACAGCAGGTGCCCGAGCCCCCGTTGAAGAAAAAAAAACTAATTTGCATTGCTAATGAGCTCCTGTGAGCCTCCTCCCCCTCCATTTTGGGGGGCAAAAAAAGCTTCTAATATGGCGACATGTTTTTATTCCTGTTCTCGTTTTCTTATCCTCCACAAAAATAGACAAAAGAAAAATTATTAATTTGGTAAAATTAAGATTTTAATTTTTTTTTCCAGAAAAAATTAAATTGTCAACATGAATGGAAAAACAAAAACACAAAACATGAAGAAGGTCAGCAGACCTGCTGACACTTTAAATCACTGTGGCCATAAAATATAACAGAAAAACTGAAATAATAATTATTTAAATGTTGCCGATTAATATGAGTTAATGAGCCGATTTAAACGAGTTTTCACCGTCAGACTCAGGGAACAATAGAATCAGACTCCGAATAACAAGCACTAAATGATCAATTAATCAGCCAATCAGGAGCGATACTGATGATAATCGATGGTGATGATAAAAGAGCAGCGAGTGGAGGCTTCGACATCAACAACAGCAGCAGCAGCAGCAGAGAGGAGCTCACAGTGAAGTCCTCCTCATTGAGCAAAACAAGTGAAGCGCCAAATTCCCAACAAGCAGCCCCCTTGTCTATTGTGGAGGGAGAGAAGAGAAGAAGAAGAAGAAGAAGAAGAAGAAGAAGAAGAAGAAGACAGTCTGCTGGCAGAAAACACACCGCAGCACCACAGAAACAATAATAATAATAATAATAATAATAATAATAATAATAAATTTCCTTGTTTATTTCCGTGCTGACCTCGTTTACATCTCGCACATGGACGCCTGGCTATGATGTGATTTTAGTCCGTCTGTCTGCCGCCATGTGCGTGCGTTTTTACACGCGCTTCATCGAAAATGGCTGAGACCCCCCCCCGCGCGCGCTCATTGTATAATATTCTCCGGTTTTATTGCTCTGCTCTTGTTGTTGTTTTTGTTGTCCAGGCGCATAAACAATTTCATGCGCCTTTTGGGATTTTTTTGGTTTAATTCTCCAGCCTGCTGAAAACACACACATGCACACACAGGAGCAGACGACAGACACACATGTCAGATGCACAGAAGCAGAGGTAACATTTGACCATATGTATGTATATATATATATATATATATATATATATATGTGTGTGTGTGTGTGTGTGTGTGTGTGTGTGTGTGTGCCCCCGAGAGCAACAAACGCCCCTATAGCTCCAGTATGGAAATATCATATCATAGAGCGGCTGTACATCCCTGCAGGAGCGTTACAACATAAAGAAAAGACTCCACATGAGATTAAAATATGATTATGATCCCCACATGAACATTAAAACAGATAAAAGGTATATAAATATTTATTTTCCTCTATATTCGTCTGTTTCGTCTTCACGGCGCACAAAAACAGCATCCAGACAGGCAGACCGGAGCCAGCCTGTGTGATTGATCCGAGCTCTGCTGTGATTGATCCGGGCCATGTGATGAATTCAAATCATTATAGGACAAACTGCACATTTTTCTCTGTTTTTATATTTCATTTTCACCCTCTGGTTCCTTCCAGAGGCAGCCGCCGCTGAGGGTTTTTGGGGCGCGCAGCAGCGCTGCAAAACAACAGCCCCGCTCATTGTCCCCCTCCGCCACCACCACCACTGTCTCCGAGACCCTCCAACCACGACAAAAACAAGCCCCTCATGCACCCCCTCAGCCGGTGCAGCCTCACCTCACCGCTCTTACTACTACTACTCCAGGTTAATGTGGCCGTTAACGGCTAATTACCCGCCGGCTAATCGCCATTAAACGCATTCCCGCGACCTGTAGCCTCAAACTGCGCCCGAGCGACGGGGGCAAAAAGAAGACGCTTCATTGAGGAGGTGAGAAGATAAAATCACAAACAGAGATGAGAGCAGATGATGGGAGCCGAGAAGAGACAAATAAAAGAGACAAACAAACCTCCTTTTCGTGCGCGTAAATCCGTTTCCAGAGCGTGTGCAGAGGACGGTAATAAGCTTGTTGTGTTGGACGGGAAAAGACGCTGCTGCTGCTGCCGCCGGGGCTAAATCCGACCAACCATCCTCCCGCTCTCTCTCCCAGTCTGTGTGTACGTCTCTCTCTCACTGTCTGCTTCACACCCCCCCCCCCCCCCCCCCCCCCCCCCCCCCCCCCCCCCCCCTCCCTGTCTCAGCCAATTGTGTGTGAGATGGAAATTGGCGCGAGGGGTCTCTCAGCAGGACGTTGGCAGGTCCCCACACGCACGCGCTAGCCGCACACGCACGGGACGCCTCGCTCCCCTATGGTTGCCCCTAGCAACCGTGAAGACCACCACCTGCCCCGCCCCTTGTCAAACCCCGGACACCCCCCCTCCAAATGTCCCCTGTGCAGTTACAGAGGGTTCAGAGAAAAATGATCTTCTCAGAGGTTAATTTGCTCCTCGCGGCTGAACGTGATGCGCGAGAGCTTTTCAGAAAGAGAGAGAGATGACTGAGAGATATAGACAAACAGAAGGAGAGAGAAAGAGAGAGAGGGAGAGAGGGAGAGAGAGAGAGGGCGCCTACAGCTACAACTCTCCCTGTGGCTGCTGCTCCATTCACGTTTCAGACATTGTTTTCTACCAGTGTGTGTGTGTGTGTGTGTGTGTGTGTGCGCGCGCGCGCGTGTGTGTGTGCAGGAGAACAATGGGGCAAAGCATCAGGGAAAGGGGGGTATCAACCATTCAGACTGATGGAAAGAAGACTATTTAAAAATGCACGTTCTTCTCCGTTCTCACTCACAAGAACCTGGATAAGAATCAGCAGTCAGAGACTCTTCAGTCAGCTGACCATCTGCAAGTTTACAAGTCATTTTTCTTCCCTTTGTCAGTCAAGGTGCATCACACTAACAGGATAAAACAGAAACGAACAAAATACATTTCAATGAGGAATTTTAAAGTGTAAAGGAAAAGGAGAGATTTGTACGGAGCCCCTAAAGTTCCACAAAGGGAAAAAAAAAGGCTATATTGTGCGCTCAGATACTAAAACTAGCGTAAGATATACTAAAACGTTCCCTTGTTTAAGCTAAATCGTGCCCTCGAGACACAATTATTTCCCACACTTTGATTTGTTCGTACTACGGCTCTCCTTACTGACCACTTCAGATTTCTCCATCAGACGATACAATGGAGAGAAGAACTCAGCTCATCGTTTTAGTATATCAAGCGCACGATATAGTTTTCTTTTCTTTGTGGAACTTAGGGGCTCTGTAGATTCTCTTCCAATATTAGAAATAAAAAACACCGAGAACAAGTTGCCTGCAACTAAACATTATTTTCATTGTTGCGTAATCAGTCAATTATTTTCTCAATTAATCAATTAGTTGTTTGGTCTATAAAATGTTAGAAAATAGAAAAAAATGTTGATGAGAGTTCCCCAGAACCCAAGGTGACGCCCTCTAACGCCGTGTGGTTCCCATAATGCAAAGACATTTTTTAGAGCAGAGAAAACGGATAATTTTTCATGAGTTTGAGACCTAAATTTATAAACTTAAGCTTTAGTGATATATGTTAATCATTCAAATTGTGTCTGGGTGGTTAATGACATGTTTCTTTTCATTCTGTTTTCTAATTGCTAAAATATCCTAACGTGTCCTAAAACAAGTAATCATTTTGATCATTTGATCAGTTGTAGGTTGAAAGAGAATTGATATTGATCGGTATGAAGGCATTTCTCCAAAATTATAGTTCACTTGTTGGCATTACTGCTGCGTCCATATCGGCAAACCAGTGGCAAAGAGCGGTGAAAGGAGAAAATCTCAGAGTAACCGGCCCTTAGAGACTTGTGTCAGCACAATGATTTGCTGAAGAATGTGTCAATCACGCTGTACCTGCAGCCGCCTCCCGCCCCTGCCTGTCACGAGCCAATGGTTGTCTAGCTCACTGATACCTCTGAAAAAAAAGCAACGTGAAGAAAGTAAACAAAGCAGCTCGTCCTCAAGACAGAAATGATCTGTCTGCAAACACAGAGAGAGACTAGTGAAGGAAGAAACACTCCACAACACAGAGGGATTCCATGTTCAAATCTATTGATCCAAGGAAGATGTCCCACTACCACTACCGAACCCAGAGGCCGTTAGCACTAGCACAACCACCAGCCCTGCTTTAGGAGGGGCAGCAGCAGGTGCTAGTGCATTTAGCATCACCGGAGCAGACCCCACCCCGCCTCCAGATCTACCGCCCAGTCCATCGCCATGTTAGACTGCCAGACCAGCAGCCAGGATTTGTTCACAAGGAGAAACTGTGGGTGCTAGCAGCAGCAGATGCTAGCCTGACTTTGAGTTCACCAACAAGTGGGGATGCTAACTCAGCCAGCGGCACCGGCGCTGGAGTCAAGAACCGGAGCGGACACCTGATCAAACACCTGTACAAGAGGACTTTTTGAAACGGCCAACAACAGTAACTGGAGCACTAGGAGACATTTTGACTCAGAAAGGACCGTGTCCATCTAAAGGGTTTGATTTTCCCAGAGACAGAGCACACAGAAGTGTTAGTTAACTGCTGGATTCAAACCACTGGACTCATGAAAACAGCATGGAACCAGTTTTTCCTAAATGTGTTATAGACTTGCACGTGCTTCTCACTCTCCCTGTTTCAGCTGCTTCAGGCAAACAGTTTGTCATAGTTGAAATAAAAAAAACAACAACAAAACAAACACCCCCGCACAATGAAACAAGACGGACGTAACGGACTGACAGCGATCTTCACAGAACATGAACTGGCTCAGAAGATCGATACAGAGGGTGCAGTTAAGACCTTTGGTGCGGAGAAGGCCCGCAGAGTCCACCTGTGACAAGTAAGATTTACTTAGTTTATAATGTTGCTCATAATAAAGTACACATTTAATGTGTGTCTGTTTGATGCACATGAGAAAGTGGTGTGTTGGAGTTTGGATTATTTGGAAAAGAGCTGTATGTGCTATCATAACTCCGCTGTAAAGGGTTTGGAAGCAGGTGCATCATTTGTCTGTGGAATGCATACCCGATTACTGTTGTAACTTTTGGCATTCTAGCATGCACACTTGTGTGTATGGCATATTTACGTGTGTGTGTTGTTGCTGGTTTGGCCTTATGTGTGTGGTTTATCACAGTTTGTGTGCTGTTGCTGGTGTGGTACGTTTCCAGAGACGGGAGGTGTAATTGTTTTTGGCCTGGGGCAGCAGAAGTGCACGCCCGGTCCTGCCTGTTGATGAAATCTGGTCTGCATGAAGACATAATGTTAATGCATTAAATGCTTCATATATAATAGAAATCAAGAAAAATATAGGCTGTAAGCTGTTAACGGGAAGCTCCAGGACATCCTACGAACACTTACAAGGACTGCTGCGGCTTCCACCAACACCTTTTAATTTAGTGTACATTACATTTGTCGAGTCTTCTTGGAGGACTCGTTCCACACATGAACAGATCAGTGTCTGTGGTGACTGCATGAACAAGTCCAAAGATGCGTCTCGCGCTGGTCACAATAAACTGCGGGTACAAAGATGTCTGACAGATTAGGGTTGGGTGATTGGACGAACATATGGTCTATGGACGATGGTCTGAATCCATTGCTGATTGTTTTTTAGGGCGATATTTGTCATTTTATTTTGCTAATGTAAAAGACAGCCCCTGCTCTGCACCGCGCGGAGCTGGTGAGGAGTGAGAGGAAAACAGCCTGCAGAGCAGGCGCGGCGTTACGGGTGGGCCTGACGGGCCTGGGCCCACCCACTTGTACATTTGGCCCACCCTAAATGACTGGGAGAACATGTATTTTATAAATTTATATTTATATATTTTCTTAACTTTTAATTATTAAAATTAGCATTTTAATACACCCTTAAGACAAAAATGTTTCCATTCGAAAAAAGACA
>JAJHUR010138777.1:796-60798 GCA_027495735.1 Lutjanus campechanus
TGTGTGCATACTGTCACGCCAGGTTGGCATCAAGACTCTGGTCTTTGGTTTTGTTGAAAGCACTTTGGTGAAGATCATGAAAAATCATGATTTTGGTCAAATTTCAATAAAAACTCTGAAGACCACAGAGAAACTCTGTCTGTTCAAACAAACAGATCGTGATCTCTCAATAACCTTAACCAAGTTCTGCCATTGTCTAAACGTAACCACAACAAAACTGAATAATGCTGCTGTCACTTTAAATTGTCACTTACTTTAAATTTAACCACTTTATTTATCAAGGCATACAGGCTTGAAAAATCTGACGTCCTGAGAAGCTGACTTGTCTCTTTTTATTAACTATTTCCTCACCGTCTGCACTCATAATCCATGCTGTTTCTGTTTTGCCACATGTTGATGGTAACTCAACAGCACACCTGTTAAATGATCGGCTGTTTGCGTGTCACTCGTAGCACGCTCCGTTATCAAGGGATATGATAGGCTGATTATGAGCCAGGGCAAACTTTTGAAACTATTGAACATTTTTTTTAATTTTCTTATTTCTATTGATGAAGTGTATATCACTATTGCCCAGGCCTAACTCAGAGATGACAAGACACAGAGGTAGAAGTTTTGTTTTGTTTCTGTTGTTTGACTATTAAGATGAAAAGAGCAGAAAAATAGATGTGGGAAGCTGTAAATTGGGCTGCTGCAACAAGCGGGCTCTGCAAGGTGGAGTAAATAGTAACACGCACATACACACACACACACACACACACAGTAAAAACAGTAGCTCTATAAAGAACTGGGCTCTGGCTCATCAAAGGTCTCCAGCTCAGGAGTAATTACTGCTGTGAAGGCGGGAAAAAGAGAGGAAGGAGGGGGGGACCACAGAAGGGAATAGGGAGCAAGGCAAGGAGGAGGGGAGGAGGGATTGTTCTTCAGACTGGACACAGTGTAATGACTAATAATGATCGAGAGGAAAACAAGGTCAAACAGAGGTAGAGACAAATAGATAGAACGAGGGAGGATGGCAGACAGACTGGCGACAGTTTACAATACATTCATGTGTGCGTCCATGCGCTGCACATGTGATTTCTTTTTGTTTTAAAGGGACAGCCGCTTCGTTGAACCGGAGTGTAGCAGCAGTGTGTCTGGCCTGTCCTGCAGCTGATAATGATTTTCATTTGCGGTACTTTTCCCAGTTGGCAGCTGCTTCTAGTTAGAGAGGACGGAGTTTTTTGCTCTTGCAGAATTCCTGCCCTGCAGCATCGGGATCATGTCCTGTTTGGATGACTTGCTTCAGTGTTAATGACTGTGTGTGTGTGTGAGAGAGAGAGAATACAGGTCAGGGTAAAAAAAGAGGATTTATTGAATTGATGGTTCATTTAAGCTCATAATTCATTTATCCTCATTCTGATGCAGAATGATGAGCCAGGTGAAGTTTTACTTGTCTTGTATTTCATTCCCCACTGACTGAAGGCTGTAGGAGTATTATCTCCACTAAAACGCAGGTGGCCTGTGTCATCATCCCACAGTTATGATAACCTAATTATAGCCTCAGTCACTTGAGACTTACTAATAAGACAGAAGAAAGTACAACACTGACAAGTTTCTGGGTTTTTTTTTTTCTTCTTGTTCCCGCTGTCTGTCTGCAGCTCCATAACTCTGGTCCCAGCAGTATTCAGGAGGCTGAGCTCCAGGTCGGCTGGCCCTCCCGTTTCCGGGACGAAAACCTGCTGTATGCCATGGAGATTCAAACTGACGGACCAATTAGCTGCCGGACGAACACCAGCCTCAACCCGCTCAGCCTTCAGGTAACAATATATGAACATATACACACTTAAATATGCAGACAGTTCAAAAGCTCATTTCGAGACTCAGATATTTAATTATGGCCATATTGCCTGTTGTGGAATATGTTTCATAGTATTCCTAACCACTAATTTAGTTTTCTTGCATACAATCAAAGCACCGTACCTACTTCAATTTCAGTCTTTTATTTATTATATTGCTCACGGCTTATTCATCCATCCATCTCTCCATCATTTATACCCGCTTGTTTAAAACATAATGGTACCCGTTGTTCTGGCTGTGCTCCATGTTCTCTGCCAGCTGGCTTCGACCGAGGGGGATGGAGTATTACGCTTATTAACAGAAATTAGAGCTGGAATAGTTTACAATATCTATGATATCATCTATAGAGTAATTCAAAAACAAAACATGCAGTTATTTGAAAAAGTACATAATTATGTGAAATGTTAAAAGCTGTAATCATATATAAAAAACAAAATGAGTCACACACACACACAGCTTTTGTGTGTTTAAAGGTCAGATTTTTTTCCTCCTTTTCCCATTTTCTTCCAGATTTGGTCATTTCCACTTTACAAATGTGTACCAGTGTTCCTGTCACTGCCAATCTTTGTGTGTACAGACTAGACTGACTGACACAGCAGACCCTTACAGTGAGGAGTTGTAGTTCCAGAGAGTACATGCCAGGAGCGACATGCTATCTTCTCCAGATTCTTTACACTGATTAGGTTCCCCACCAATAGTATTGGTTAATCAGTCAATTAATCAATCAGTTAGTTGTTGCAAAATGTATTGTTCTATAGTGTTTACAGCTTTTCTGAATGATATAACTGTAAACTGAATACTGTTGGGTTATTTATTGTTGCTCAGACAAAAGACTTTGGGCTCTGGTAACTCGTGACAGACATTATGTTTCAACATTTCTTAGCTAAATGATCAATCGATAAATTTGAATATGATGCCTATAATGCATTATAAACATACATGTTGTAGTCAAATTATCAACATCAACAATCATTTTTGTATAAATTGAAAATCCTTTTGAAAAATGCTTTTGTTCCTGCGGCCGACCGGCACCTGATTCTTGAGACTGGCTGTGCAGAGGGAGTTCTGTTAACATACATATTGTCTTATAATGTTTATAACATAACACATATCATAACATCATATCATCATAACAAGTTATAAAGCAGTTTATTATGACTTGTAAGGTCAAGTATCACTATAATTGCTGGGCACTTACCATTGTTTGTTTCTTGTTTGTTTGTTTGTTTGTTTGTTTGTTTGTTTGTTTGTTTTTGCAAGGATCATAGTGTATTATAATGGACTTACCCTAACCCTTAAAGACTGGTTGAATGAAAATAAAACAGTAGTATGTATGATTGATAATTAATTATCAATATAATTGATTATATCAGTGTAAATTTCTAAATTTGACTTTGACCAATTAATTCCTTTTCCCTCAGTGAGAAAGGCAGGTTTGGGGTTAAGGTTATTTTGTTAGGGAATTTCATTGCTTCAGTTAATGCACCCAGTGACCACTAACTTACTGTATAATAACATTATAATGCATTATAACAGTGATTATAATGCATTACAACTATGAAAATTATAATGCACTATGATCCTTGCAAAAGACATTCAGTGAGTGATGGTGAGTGATAGTGATTATACAATTATATAAGCATATTATAACACATTATAAGTATGTTTAAATTGCATTATAGACATGGGCATCATAGCAAGTGTTACCCAAAAATATATTAAATGAAACTAATCAATTGCTTCAGCCCAGCTCACTGACCCGTGGGAGCCACTACTGCAGAAACAAGAACATATCCCCCACCAGCTTCTCACCCGCCAACACTTCCATTAGTATTGTTTAAGAACCTGGTCAAACCGGTTGTTGTTTTTGCCTCTGTGCCACCCAGGTGCCCTGCAGGGTCAGGGTTACTTTTAGTAAAACAATTATTTTACAATAATACATGTACACACCTCAAACCACTGTTCAAAATGGGTCTGTTTCTGCAGCTCTGACACTTCACACTCAATGGCTGAATTGACAGAGCTGCAGGAAGAAAAGCAGACAACTGCTGTTTCAGTGCTGCGCTTCCAAAGTCAATTGACAGGAAAAAATACAATATTTCTTTATTGTCCATCAAGCTGCTCTCACAGCCCTGTGTCTGGAGCCACACTCCCAGAGGAGAAACAATTAAAATATCAATTATCTGTCTTTTGTCTGTGAGCTGTAACTGGAGGACATTCAGGTTATCTGTCTTTTGTTGCTGTCAGTTTGACTGAATGAGCTGTAATCAGGAAGTAAAATCTCTTCAAATCTCACCAAAACACTTCTGGATCAGCCCGTTAAATGACACACTTGTTTCCATAGGTGGTGATTTTGTGTTATTTTATGACAACTCTGTAAAATCTCACTTTACAAGCGTTCTTCAGCTCCACCAGCTCCTTCTCATTGGCTGCCTTGGTTGCATCAGAGCACATGTGTAATACAGACCACACTAAAGCACCACCAAAACACCAAATTAATAAGTGATAATCAGTACGTTCTGCCGAATGAGACCAAAACACATGCTGCAGAAGGAATGTTTTAATGTTTTAAGACACAACATCCGTTGTTCCTGTTGTTTTCTGCTTCATTGTTGCCCGTTTACAAAAAGAATGTTTTATTTTTGAGGGTCAAATCTGTATCATGAAAGGTATCTCATATCTCCGCCCTGACTTTACTGTAAATGTAAATGTTTAACTCTTTGAAATACTTGAGACAATTCTAATCAAATGTCTCAAATTCTTGATTTGTTTCAGGTTCATCATTTCCAGCTAAGTCAAAATGTTGCCAACTCTTTCTCTTGTCTGTCTCAGATCGTCTCTGTCCAGGACACACCTGAGTTACTGGGCTTCTTGAGAAACACCAGCACTCCTCATCAGCGCCACAAACGAGCCGTCACTGCCTCTCACAGTTACAGTGGTAAAACCTTGGTGAGCCTCACATACAGTATATGCACATTCTCTCTAGATACAAACTAAACCAAATGTTCATTAGTGATTCACAGATCTGTAATGTCTCCATGCTGTTTTTTCTTTCTCCACATTACTCATTTCTCCACAGAACTGCACCAACATTTCCTGTCTGAGGATCATGTGTGTGGTCGGCCGCTTGGATCGTAGGCAGAGCGCAGTGGTCAAGATCCGCTCGAGACTCTGGGCTCATACTTTCCTGCAGGTCAGTGTCTTGACTTGTCGTCTCAAAATCTTTTGTTAATTATTCATTTGCATTACTTCCTTCTCAAGTTTATCACTCTTTTTTAGGGTCATTCATTATTTGTCTTGGCCTTTTAATTGTGCAACTGTACTAAACTAAATAAAGGCTAAAGTTCATTACTGACCTTTGAAATAGAAGTTATGAAAAAATCATAAGCAATAAGGTCCATGTAGTTTGCCTGGGAACCAGACAAATCGTTTTCATTTCCCTTCCATGTAGACACTTTTCCACCAGCCTTGGCTCCGGTCAGGCCAGTCACAACCATTTACTGTACTTAATATTGGGCAGGTTCTTAACAATGATTGACAGAAGAGCACCACAAGTCCAAATTTAAAAAATCACGTCAAAAATACGTTGTATTGTGATATTTGATTTTTGTCCATATCGGACAGCCCTATCCACAAATTCAAACTCATGTGTTAACTTACAAACCAACATTATAATTAAAATATGTCATTATTTGACTTACAGCGGCGTAACGACCCCTACATCCTCAACTCGACTGTGTCTGTCATGGTCACAGCCATGCCTTACCGCATCCAACCCTCCAACCTGCCTCACCACACCACGTCGGTAAGATACAGACGATAACAGAAATGTGCCTGTGTGTTAGCGTCAGGTTATAAAGGAGAAAAGGTCTAGACCTTGTATCATCTCACTGTCTCCATCTGTGTCCTGCAGATGGGGACCCTGGTGTTATGGGGGACTCCTGATGTGTCATTTGCTGTTCCTCTCTGGGTCATCATTCTGGCCATACTGCTGGGGCTTTTGGTGCTGGCCATGCTAACATTAGCCATGTGGAAGGTACACACACACACACACACACACACAATACTTATACACACATCATCCACCAGTTTAATTATCCACTCTGACACTAATGGGTTAATGTGACTCCCTCAGTGTGGTTTCTTTGACCGGGCGCGGCCACCAAGTGACGATGACGTCTCCGACCAGGAGCAGCTGACGTCTGATCAAACAGGAGATGCCTAAGACAATTCGCAACAGCTCCTGATTGGAGGACTGTGGTTTGGGAGGGATGTGCACCTTCTGAGTAACTTAAAACAGATCTTGAGATCTGTATTTGTTGGACCCGACATTCCCTGGCTGGAGGTCTTCTACTTCTGGAAGGACAGACTGAAGACTGCAGCGCCACGCAGACTGGGACCGAAAGAATGAGGTTCAAACCAGACAGAGTGGGACCAAAACACACTTAACAGGCTCAATCACACACACATGTTCATTGTTTATCCATTGTGATGAAGAACTGAAGACAGAACAGACTCTGTTGTGAAGACAATGCTTTAAATGTTTCTGTAACTGAACATTTCTGTGTCTGTGTGAGTGAGGCACAAATAGACTTGAGATCTGCGCACATGGGCTTTCATGAGTGTGGGTGTGTGTGTGTGAGAGAGAGAGTGCGTGTGTGTGCAGGTGCTGTGCATATGTGTGTGTGGTGTGTGTGTGTGTGTGTGTGTGTGTGTTTATTAGGTGCCTCTCGTGTCATCCTTTTCATCAGTTATGGACTTCTTTTCCCCACCTGACTTAATTTATCCTGGTTTTCTTCAGACTGGGTTGTATACAGATTTATCTCTCTCTCTCACACACACACACAACAGATGCAGCCACATGCGCAAACACAAAGGCACAAAGTTGACGTGTATATTTATGAATGTATGTGCAATATTTGGGCGTTGCGTGATACTGAAGCTTGTTTACACTGGCATTATTTTATTAGAGCTTAATGTTTCCATTGTTTATGTATATAAATGATTGATTGGGATTTTAGATATTAGTATTGCAGAACAACAAAAGCAATTGTTTGGTCTGATTTACAGTTAAGCCCCACCCGGTAACTTCTGAAAATGGAGCAATGAAGTGAGTCAACAACTAACTAACTTATTATTGTCTTGATAGAGTGACTTTATGATTTTATCTTTGAAGAAACAGACCATATCTCTCCAGCTAAAGCCATGCCCTGCTACTTCAAGGGTCGCGTGTGTCTGTTATTTTGGATGTCTTTTCTGGCGTGGAAATTGATAAGACTTCAAAAACTAGCTGCAAAGATAAACAGTCCGTATCAAGAACACTTTGTAGACAGTCTGAGACTGTGTACATTACTGCAAGTCCATTTGGCATTTAACACTGTGTTTAATGTTGTCATTTGTTTATCTGATATTAGCGTATCATGCACAGGCAGGCAGAACAAACTGGTCAGGACATCAGCAGCACGGAGTTTAAATTTAACTTCTAAGGTGTCATGTTTGAGTTGGTTTTTGTATCAAGTGTGAAGTTTTATCACAATAAAGCGTTGTTTCTTTTCTGTATATTACCTGACTGTGTGACTTTACAGTGTCCTGTTCAAGTTAGAGAGTGAAATCATTGATGCACTTGTACTAAATACTAATTTCACATGCCACTTTTGCACTGTGCAGGTGACATTAGATCTCAAAGACTGAGGATTTCACATACCAACGTGTTTGGCATATTGTTAAAAATAATTTATACTTCAAGTTTTAATTTGCTCTATTTTAACATGCTGTTAAAATGTTTCAGCCAGTGTGAGACAAGACCAATATAGACAGACTTACATAAAGTTGTAGTAGCCTTCTCTTTCCAAAATCATTTATATTTAGTCCTGTCTATTTACATCTTGGTATTCCAGACTGGTGTCTCCACCACAGAGGAAGAGCTCTTGCTCCCCCAGGTGGTACAAAATAGAACCCTTCGTGACTGTTTTCTGGAGGAGCACGACAATAAGACGTGTGAGAGTGTGACAGGGACCTCTGCTGGTGGTAAGTTGAACAAAGACAGTGGTGACCCATCCTCATTTTTGACAACTTAAAGGATAACTGAGAGCATGGAGATACATTTTTGAATGTTGCTGAGCTTCATATTGATACAGTGAACTGCTGGTTGCAATATCAAGCTAGATGCAGTTTTATATGTAGTTATATTAATGTGACTATTTAAGTTTTTATTCATTTTCTTTCAGTCATTTGGTATGCAACCATATGACTTATAAATGTCCCTTGTCTTAAAAAACAAAAGTAAATCAAACAAAACAAAAATAGGACAGTCAAAAACAGCACCCAAAATGTTTTACAAATGCACCCTTATGTACTTAAATGTAGTGAGCCCATAATGAACAGCAAGAAATCACTCCAGACTTTGTAAAATTTTGTATTATTTATTTGAGAAGGTAAGTGTTCAAAGGAGGCGGTTTCAGTCATAAGTCTGACCCATTCAGTGAATTCTGAATTCTGGGGTTTTTGTGTTTTTCCAGTTTTGTAAACCAAGTCTTGCTGCAATAATGAAACCATAAAACAATTTCTGTAAAGCCAGTCAGTGAGGTTTTCTTTTTTTCCAGGAACAATTTGTTAAGATATTCTTCATTTATTCTTCCAACATCTGTGACACTACATGGGCATCTATGAAATGTTCCTACAGTTTATTTCTCTAATTTTTATTCATGTACAGCTGTAAGTGAGTAGCACCTCATGCCCTTCATAAGAAAATACAAGTCTGTATGATACTGATATAGACGATCTGGTCAACTGGTCTGGTCAGCTTGTGGTAACATATAGTCTGTAAGTCTGTAATGCATGATGGGAGATTGATTTGGTAGAGTATGCACACTGTTAGGCTCCAAATAAATATTTTAATTCACTTTCAGGACTTTCTCTTCCAAAGCAACATTTCGATCTACAAGATCTTCCAAGATCGAAATGTTGGCTTGAAAGAGTGTGCTTAGAGCAAATTAAATTATTTACTAGTATGCAGATATTAAACAGTGTGCAGACTTTTCCCTTTTGTACACTGCAATGATATTTTTGTCATGCACCTGAATATTTTTGTCTGGATGTGTGCACACTTGATCCCTCTGAGACTGAATTGGTAGAGCAACAAACTCTTTATTATTGAGCTTTCACACGTTTTCCTGGTTGTGTTCTCAGTTCAGAGACATAAACTTTAATTGGAAAAGCTCCCGTCATCACTCCAGACTTGTTCTCTCTGCAGCGGCCTGAGACTTTACACCACATGCCGGACAACATCACAAGTTCTTGGCTTTAGATGGATACAGATGCTCATGTTTCTCTCATATTTGTTCATAAATAGTGATACAGTCGAACATGCGATTTAAATTTAACATCTTAAACATTGGATTGGCATATCAGGTACAGATTTAGATTGATTTTATTCCTATCTTTTCAGTAGGAAATTCTATGTGAACACTGGTGATTTTGAATCCTCCACTTCTCATTTCTCCTGTGGAGTTCCTCAAGGATCAATCCTTGCACCTTTGTTTTTCTCATTGTACTATTTGAGAAGCTTCTTGGATGAGAGGCGAAATGTCTTCAACAACTCTATCAAGTCCAGTTGCCTACAACAAACCTTGCTATGACTCCTCTCACTTAGGTTCTCTATCCTGTTGTATCAAACCGCAGTGCAGAAATCTGGGCGCCATCGTTGATAACAAGTTTAACTTTGATAACGTGAAGTCAGGCATTCACCTGTTGTTGAACCAGGTTTTCTACAAGTTTGAAACATCTAACAAATACATTGTTTTTATCTGCTAAGAATCTAAAAACTCATCCACACTTTCATGCAGCCTATTCAGCTACTGTAACTCACTATATCCCTCTCAATCAATACAACCTCCCCAAACTTCAACTTAGTTCAAAACGTTGCAATAGCAACAAAATCACATAATGCCTCTTTTATCTTCTCTACACTGTTTATGTTTGTTTTCAGATTTTAAAAATTTATTGAATACTTTTAAAGCACGTTTGGGATTTTTCAGAGCTGCTTTCTCTTGAATTAGTTATTCTTCTTTTTTGACTTTGCTTGTTTTATTAATTCATACCTCACTTGCACATTTTACTGTACAGATTCTATTTTATTTATGTGTTTCCTTTTGTATTTATGTATTTGTATAGCACTTTGCAACCTGTTTTTGAAAAGTGCTGCATAACTAACATTATTATTATCATATCAACATTAAACAGATTAAGGACACACACATAATTACAAAACTAAGTGGGCAGGACTCATACATACAGTGTTCCCGTCAGCTCTCTAAACCAATCGTTCTCAACCTGGGGGTCAGGACCCCCCCAAGGGAGTCATGAAATCATTCTGAGGTCGCAAGCAATCAAAACAAAGATTACGATCACAGATTAAAACTACAGACCAGCACAAAAATATAAAAATTTCATCACTCCAATAACAGCACAGTCTGAGAAGTGTCTTGACTCTGTTTCCAGCAAACCCCAGAGATCTTGGCAAACTTCAGATATATATCACCTTGACTGTCCATAATAAGGATATTTTTGTGGGGGTCGCAAACACCAATCTGATTATTCTGGGGGGTTGAGAACCACTGCTCTAAACAATGTGACACAATGTAGTTATTAGTGCTACATTTAATATGCATAAAGTTGACTTTCCATTAGATTTGCATTAGACACCAAGAAAGTGAGAGAGAGAGAGAGAGAGAGAGAGAGAGAGAGAGAGAGAGAGAGAGAGAGAGAGAGAGAGAGAGAGAGAGAGAGATGTCAGGTCAAATGAGACCAGAAAAGTAAAAGCCAGTACTGACAATCTAATTACAGTACAGTATAGTTGATATATGCTTCTATTCCATAGTAAAACAGGAATGCACATTTTGATAAGTGGTAATGATGTAATATCTGTATAGAATATCAGATCCCAGGAGGCACTTCAAATGTAGATCCCAATTGTGTATTAATGATGAGCAACATGAAGCTTTCTTAGGGCATGAATCTATAAATAGTCTTTGATATTTCCATAATTACATGAATCCAAACACCATTTTTCATTCATGAGTTATTAAACTGCAAATTGTATTATTTTTCATTAGTAATGCAGCAAGAGAACCAGATCATTTTGAAACACAAAGCAGGTGATTTACATGCAATCTATTCGGCCCTTCGGCTCAGGGCCTGTGTGCAGGTTCTCATCAAAATCTGAGGCACAATCAGGCTGTGACCTTTAATGTGACCAAAAAACAAAATACAGTGCAACTAAAGTAGTTGTGTAAAAATGTAAAAATGATGCTGCTCATAAAAAGTGTTTTTCTGATGCTCACTGAAGACTGAACTCTTTATCAAAAGCATTCATTTTTATTCATCATGTTGATAATAGTCATGTTCCTCCTAATTTTGCTCTTTTTCTCATTTTGTAGGTTTTATCAAAGGAGACACATTTTGCAGAGAACCTGTGATCAGGATATAAAAGTAAAAAAGGACAGACTATTTCTTCAAAAAGAAATCAGGAAACATTCAAAAAAGATATTCTCTAAAAGAAATGGCAATGATTTTTACTTAAAAACATATAGCTGGCAAAACTGACTATTTTGCAGCAAGAAATTCATGCAGTTTCTCCAGAGTTCGTACTTCAGTCTTGTCATGGCTGGTATCCTGAAAGTTTCTTGTGGGAAATATAAAAGCAGGAGAGTGGAGATGAGGTGAAGATATTATCCGGCATGTCTCAAGTGAAAACATTCATCAGTCACACAGCTACACCAAAACACATTAAATCTTTGTCATTCTCACAGAAAGGGACACAAGTGCTTTTCTTTAGACTCTTTATTTCTTTGAATATATTTGATCAAATGTAAAATCAAACATTTGAAGTAAAGATTTAACAGTTTCTGACTAGCAAACCTCAACACCATCAAAATAAGGGAACATTATTGATACATACTACATACTGTACGTAGGACATACTGTATCTTAAGCTGAGATTTATCCAACAAACAGACCCGAATTACAAAATCATTTTTTAAAAGTCTTTTACTCCTGTAATTTCCTGTTTTTTTAGCTGGTGCAAAAGAAAATATATCTTAGGTGAAGCAATATCCTGTATTTCTGTCAAATAAATGATGATGGATTTTGGAAATTAAACTTCACTTCAAAGGTCTGTACAAACATGGGGATCAGTGTTCATCCTTTCCACTGGCAAAAAGGTCATACCAACATTATAATGGAAGACTTTGGCTATTTACAAATCGCTGAGATGTTGTACTGTTTGTGTACAATTTCTCTCAGACATGCTGTACATTACTTCTGTGTATTAGTTAGACTAAAACACCCCCCCCCACCCCCCCACCCCCACCCCATATAACAAAGTGCAATTCCATAGATCACCACAAGGCGGCGCTTAAACACCATATTCAACATTATTTAGAAAGGCTCTGAAAATTACATATTTTAAGGGGCCCAACTTAAGAATTTTTGTGAGCAGAAAGGGTCAATTATTATTACTCAACCTTTGAATTTAAAGCCACTACACACCTATCCTCCTTCACCTTCACAGGTGTTTGCACTTATTTCACTTGATTAGACCTCCTCTCAGGACTGGGATTGGGCATACAGACTGCAATTGATTGACAACTTTGTTCTACCTGTTGGGGCAGCAGAGCTCCTCCCAGTTTCAACCTGAGCAGAGGAATAACTGTGGGTGTGCAGGGCTTTTACAGGCATATTTCAACATTTTAGAAAACGTGCTTATTTGCTTTCATGCTGATAATTAGATGAGAAGTTTAATACCACTCTTACAGGTATGTACGGTAAATATCTAGCTAGAGCCAGGAGCCATTTAGCCTAGCTTAGCATAAAAACTGGAAACAACAGGCCTGGCTCTGACCAATGCCCCCCCAAAAAACCCAACTATCAGAGCCTTGAAAGCTCAATAACAGACCCTTCATAAGTCCCGCCCCTTTTCATTCTTTGCTCCAAGCTGAGCAAGGTTGGTACCTTGGTCACCTTTCTCTTTTCCTGTTTCCTGTATTGTGCAGCGCTCATCTATGTTGAAAAGTCAACCAAATTTTGAAGATTGTTAAAAGACTTTGCTGAAGGACCTATAAAAGTGACATATAGACATATTAAGTTACCTAATGTTAGCAAAATTCACATGTACATCAATGCTAGCTAGTTAGCCAGTGTTTTGCAAACATTAGCTAGCTTAAGATATGACCCTATATTTTGCATTTACAGGAAAAGGAAAAAAACTGTAACCGGAGCACAGACCAAAAGGGGCAGGACTTGGGAAGGGTCAATTAACATGTTAACATGGTCTGGGCTATTTCTTGGCTGAGACTAGTTGCTAGGCAACCAGTGGAGACTCCAGGAAGTTAGTGGACCTAACCCAGAAACAGTAGTTACCCCACCCTACAACGATGCTTCATGGTTTTGTATAATTACAACAAATGAGATTCTTACTGAACTTTACAGCTGCTTGTAGGTGGATTTTGTCACCTTACGACAGAGCGCCGCTAGCTGTTTCCACCTATTTCTAGTTTTTGTGCTTATCTAGCTTAGCATTTTTAGCATACAGACTATTGAGATACTGTATATAGAGATGGATAACATGGCCGTTCACCAAAAGTGAAGTCAAACCATTGTGATCGCCCCCTCCATTTTACTAAAAAGCATATGGGCCATATTGTATACGTTTGTCATTTTAGGTAGTTCCTGTCACACTTGTGTATGTTCAATTAGTGTCCAATTTTCTGATCTTTGCCTTCATTGATTTGGATCATTTGAGTTGGGTAGGTTTAGGCATCAGGAATGTGATTGGGTAAGGTTAGGGTAAGAATATCAGGGTAAGCCAATTAGAGGCAGAGTAGGACAGGTCATGCCTTTGCCAAAATACACAGTACAGTACATAATAAGGCTACAGCCAGATGCTGCTTAGTTTAGCTTAGCACAAAGACTGCAAGATACATATCTTGTTTGTTTAATCCATACAAAAACTAAAATGTACTGACAATATCTTGAGATTTTACAGGATGGATAGTGTCATACTATTTCCTGGAGTCTTTGCTGGTTGCCTGACAAACTCACAATGACAACAAGACGTCAGGCAAGTATATAAGCATTTAACCCCTCCATAAAACCACAGTATGATGTTTTTACTTCCATTACATGTTAATTAGTGAGTTTTAAAGGTGCTGGTAGATGGATGTTACCTTTGGACAGAGCCAGTATTGTCACCAAACTCTCAGCAAGAAAGACAGCAAGTGTATTTCCCAAAATGTCAAATTATTCCATTAAGAATCATTCCTACATTTCACAGATTTTTCTGTCATGTCATTTCAGGTCTGTATTTGAAAAATAATTATTTCTTAAAGAAGAACATACACAGGCCACGCTCACAGAGAGAAAATGGCAACAAAGACAAACTGCTGAAACAGTACCTATACGTTGTAACAGTGAAAAATATAAGACCACATCATTTTGGAGAAGAACAGTCACTGGGCAGTGTTTAGCCTGAGCAGTCAAACACAAACAGAACAGTCTGGGTTTACAATAAACACCTTTCAGGAGTTATAAAAGGTTCATGGCTATTAATGACAAATTGCAGATCATATTCACACATACTGTATGTTACAGTGTGCAAGTCAACTTAAATTCTTAAGAGGCCAAATTATGTCGATGTTCCAAAAGAACTGTAGCACATTCATGAACATGAGATCAATACCTGAACTGACAAAAACAATAGCAGGACCACGCGATATTGGTGAGTTAATGGAATGACTGAAGAAGGAGGCGCTGTGGCACATACAGTACATAGGCTACATAAGGGTTAGAATATCTATACACACACTGTACACTCTCTAAGATACATTTTACTGTACATGATCCACGCTAGCTGGCTAGTTAACTCTACAACTCTCTCTCTCATTCTCTGTATAGTAGCTCTATCTGTCATCAAAAATAAAGTTGAGATAGTTTGCCCGATGTGTTTACATTCCCTGCTCCGGTATATAATGTTTTCTCTCAGTCATAAACCTGTAGGACATGATGCAATGAAAAACAGTCAGCTGATTATTCTCATTATCTCTAACAACTGAGGAACAGGGACACCACCAACACCACCACTGCACTGCCGCTGGATGCTTCATCAAAGTGCTGCTGCTCAGAACACACACATACACATGTGACTGTGAACATGCACAAACTGTCTCAGGCCTACACACCCATACACACCACACACGCTTTTTGTTCACACACACACACACACACACACGCTCACACACACAGATACACACTGTTCCTGAGTATGAACTGTAGGATATTTATTTTGGCTCTACTCTAAGAAATAAATGACATGTAGAGAATGAAAGCTGTTTTAATGAAAACAGCAATACTCTGGTACGACAGGTATGGGCTTAAAGACATACCATCATTGAGGAAAATAAGTTTTAATGGTAAAACCCTAAAAAATGTGTTTCTGTGAAATAGGTATATATATCTAAGGCCATTTTGTAATATAATGGGAGCAATAAGAGAGGTCAGTGGAATGGAATGGTACCATTTTTCAATTGACGAGTACAGAGTACAATGTTTTTTTAAAGTTGTTTATCTTACGCTGTGTTCGCATTTAAAGTTGCTTTGATCAATATTTAATTGGTCATAGCATTATATGGTACCCGGTGCAACCTTGGTCAACTTTCTTTTCTGTTTCCTGTACTGATGTGATAGGCTCATCTATGTTGAAAAGAAAACCAAATTTTAAAGATGGTTAAAAGATACAAAAGCAACATATGCAGTATATAGTCACAGCTTAGGTTAAGTAATGTTAGAAAAATGCTAACTAGCTGGCTAGCTAATGATTAATGTAGATTAGCTATCTAGTTAGCTAGCATTTGCTAACTTCAGCCACCAGCTAATGTTCTTTTCAACATAGACAAGCCGAGCACCTAGCATATCTAAGACAGGAAACAGATACGATTTCTGAGGTTCTGAGGACTTAGGAGGGGTCAGGTGTTCAAATGGCCCATTGTTCCGAAATCCCAATAGTCCGAAAAATGTCCCATTGGACTAAAAGCCCATTTGTCCCGAAAATAAATTTCCATTGCTCTGAAGGCCCATTGCTCCAAAACTACGCAGTCTCCCTTCAGTCGTTAGTTCTGTGACTGCTGGCCCTGTCCATGGTGCTGAATCAGCAGGGATTTTGCCCTTAATTGGCTATTTCTGACCTTTCACCAAAAGACGTTTCAAGGTATTTTATTGCAGCACACAAATTTAAAAGTAAAATAAGTTTAAGTAAAATAAAGAGAGTTTTACCTCAGTTGGTGTGGATTAGGGTAGTATTAGAGTTAGGTTTAGGATTAGGAATAGTGTGTATTTTCAGAGCAATGGTCCTTCAGGGCAGTGATGGGCTGGTTAGACAAATGCATTTTCAATTGGACATTTTTCGGACTCTAGGGGTTTCGGTCTAATGGGCCATTGGGACATTGGCATGGCACTGCAGCAGGCTGGGTTTTCAGTGAAAAAGCTCTGAGTAGCCCATCATAAACTACCTGCCCAGCACCAAATGGCAGACAAAAAGTTTTGCAACAACTGATGAACACTATGGAGAATTTAGCAAATTAAGGCCCAGATTTTTCCCTCAGAAGTTGGTACGGACCAAAGCTAAGCTAAAAGTAGGATGAACTGGGCTTTACATACGCAGCTGTTTGCTAACAAGTTTGCCATAACACATCCACACAATAGCAATGTGTTTAGATGTGTTTACGTTTTGCTGTGCCTCCCCCAAGTGGCCAAAAAAAATCAATTAATGCAGTTTGTCTAGTTATCCAACTGTGGTTTGTATTGCATTCAGAGAAATAAAAAGGAATTTGCAGGTATTAGATAGAAATAAAGTGATTCTTTGCTATGTGTACAGATTGGAAATGCTGCACATAGTAGCCGGGATTAACGGCAGACATTAACTTGTGACACATACTGATCTTGAAAGGAATTAAACTACAAATAATAAACTATAAAGGTACATTTGACAAAGGAACTTCATTAGAGGAATGTGCCCATGTGCTGTCACCCAAATAAAGCAATGGTATCAGATTCTCAGCGCACACAAACTTGTTAGTGGTGTAGCAAACAGCATGTGGAGGACTTCATGAGTCAGTATTGAGGAAAAACTAAGTGATTTACATTCAGGCCTTTTCAGTCTTGATATTTGCAAGTTGTATTGATAACTGAGCTCACAGCTACAGCCACACAAACACACCTTAATCTTGTGCTCCATCTGACAGCCACACAGAAAAACACACGCAGGCACATACCAGTAGAGACAAGAGCCCACACATCTGTAATGCTATGAAAAAAAGTAATAAAATAAAACTCAAAGCTCATCAGAAACACAAGGCAGCAGAAATCACAGCCATAATGATTGAGCATTGAAAAACCAAAGGTCTCTCTTTTACTCCAACCACTCATAAACCACAAATCAAACAGGATAAGAGTCAAAACATGGTTACCCACTTTGTACACGCTGACATCGGGGTCTGTGCTTGTTAATGTGATAGGAGGAATGGCTGACTGGTCTGCATCCAACAGGTTTAAGCCATGTGACAAAGGAGATCCAGCTTATGATATGTGACACGCTTAAGTGTCTGACTGCCATTCATACTTAACATTCACGCTGCATTCATTTTTGCTTTCAGCATTGATTGCACTGATCTCGTGTGTGATACCACATATGAAGGTGCTCTACTGTACTTCATCGTAGATATCAGACTTGTGTGAAAGAAAAGAAAACATGTAAATACGGTGTAAACTCAGCCTATATTACAGTAGTCTGGATAGAGAGAAAAGAGAGAACAGGAAAAACACAAAGCAAACCACAGGTAATCCAAAAATTCCTTAAAGTCCTCTCAACAGTCTACTCTTTTGTTCAAGCACCTTTCACTCCCAGCACTGGAGTGGCCCTCTATGCTGATTTTAACCTCCTGAGGGATGAAGGAGGGTTTGGGCAGAGTCAGAGGAGGCTCCTCCTCCGCTCTCTCAGTCTGGTCTCGCTCTGGAGCCGACCAGCGTCTCTTGCGGACTGTGGGTCTCTCCGGATCACCACATTGTGTTTTGGTAAGAGCAGCCATGTCTGTTTTCGTTGATTCCTGTCTTACTTCTCCTGCCAGCATCTGTCCAGCTCCATAGATCCCATCCCCTTGTCCAGGAACTAGTCCCAATCCAGGAGGTAGCTCCAATCCGGGTCCTGGTCCAGTAACCTGCTCCCTCTCCAGCCTGTCTGCACTGGAAGCCTTCATGAGGAGGCCACTGTTACTGTGTGCAGCGTTTGGACTCATAATGTTTCTGACAGCGGCATCCACACTGTGACAGGAGTCAGAGAGGTGACCAGTGTTCAGCTTGGTCCCCAAAGGCTGGCTGTCTGTTATTGAGCCATTTCTCAGGCCGCGCAGGGTCAGCGACACGCAGACATCGCCCACACACAGCTTAGCACAGGACAGCTCGAACAGCTGGGTGGTCCGGTCTGGGCAGCAGGATGACCAGCCCTGGCCAAATACAAAGAAGGGATACTCCACCAGCACCTCCACACACACCTGGAGAGGAGCACATGCACAATGGACACAGTTAGCTTGCAGAGAATTTTTTAAAAAAAAGCAAACTGTAAGCAGCATTATGTAACTCCAAGGCACTCTCTTTTAAAACAATCAAAATACCGGCATGGTCATGTTAGACCTTAAAACAAACAAACTCTGATGCATTTCTGCAACAAGCCTTTGTCAGGGAGTCAAACCATGTCAGAGTTTGTTTGTTTTAAGGTCTAACATTACCAGCTGTGACAATAAAGGTATTTTAATTGTTTGTAAAAAAGAGAGTGCCTTGGAATTTTTTTACACGTGTCCCTGTCCAAAGAACACCTCAAACAAACCAATTTGAAGTCAAGGAAGCACTCCTACCCAAACATTTTCTGAGCATTATATAACTGTTCTACCTTAAAACAACAGCTTCAAAATCATTTTGATGCTATACTGACTTGTAATAGAGTGAAATGTGCCTCTGTCAAATCCACTCCATTCTCACACTATATCACTTTTGTGGAGGCATGCAACAAGTGCTTAATGGCAATAAGTCACACACCACCAACTATGTCACTGATTTTGGTGAAACTGGATTATTTTTCATGGAGAAATTTTTTTTTCTTGTTTTCTCTCTGATTTCCTCTGGCTGCTCAGCCTCAACTGTCTGTAGTTTCCTGATGGACAATTAAGTTAACTGTTGCTAAATTCAGCTGTTGTTTTTTTTCTTTTCATCCACTTATCAGTTAGCCGTTAGCCGCACTGCCCTGACTGGTTGCTCAGAGCACCAGAGGAGTGTTGATGTTTACACCACTAGCTCAAGAGCTTTGGACTGCAGGGAGAAGCAGGTTTTCTGGCTTTTAGTTGTTGGCGAGAGCTTTGTGAAATAAAAGGCTGAGAGACACACGCTGAGCTTGTCTTCTTGCTGCTGGACTGGTAGTAATATTAGCTGGCTTGCTTTGTCTTGTGTTGTTGCACTTACTTGATGTTTGGCTGTGTTGCAAAGTCATTGACTCACTAGTTTTGGATCGTAAGTAATGTATTCATAACAAATGCATGGGTACAGGTGTCCACATTTACAACAGCGGTGTATAAATGAAGTCAGTCTGAAACTGGGGGCGCCAACTACAAAAACTAAGTGTTTGTAGAACAACAAGCCTTGGGCCTTTTTATGAAAAACATTTTGAGGTTTAATAATAATTTTAATGATGGCTGGATTCTAATTAACTGTTTCAATTTCAGGATCCTGGTTTTGTGCTCGGTGTCACACTGTCATCACTGACTGGGAGCCATTGTTAATTTTATTATTTATACATGCGTCTATTCAAGGCCGGGTCAATATATTAGAACAGCTCATAAAATTTTGGCTCGTCACAGATATATTAGTATCACCCTACATGTCTGTCAAATAAATAACAAGGAATTGCAGTACAGAAATGTCAAGATATGTTTGGGGTCATTTTGAAATACTTTTACCATCTGCCCATCAAAGAGAAAACTGAAAACTTGATTCTTCATAAAATATAAACTCGTCCCGCTCAGTTCAATTCTTTATCCTTAATCCTACTGACTGAGGTACCTGCAGGCCTCATGGGTATACTTTTTTTTTATCATATATCACAGGTTCTTTGTTCTCTCATTACAGTTATTCATGACTTTGTCAATCAGTTTCTTCCTAATGACTTTATGTCATCATTTTCTGTTTTAATAATAATAATAATAACATCAATGTCTTGGGGTCCTTGGGGTCAAAAGCGCCAAAATTCCATCTTTGCTGTTTTAAAGGATGGAACTATTTATTGATAGAGTTCATGTTTTCCATGGGTCCTAATTTAGTATCACACAGTATCAGGGGAGTAGGGGCTCTCTGTCAGTCATTTTGAAGCAGACAGACAGACGTTTCCTCATCTGCTCTGTCTATTTCTGTTTTACACAAAATGCAAATTAATTGTAAGTTTCCTAAAATAATAATACATTTTTTTCCTTCAGATTACAAATTTTGAGAAGGAGCATTCTGCTGTGATGGTTGTTTCTCACAGTGGTTTATTCTTAGGGTCCCCAGGGACCCCCATCAGTAGTCTTTGTGTGTCAAATATACTGGTAGGATAAGACTTAATAACCACTTTCAACAGAGCCTTTTCAAAAATGTTTGTTTATGTTGTGTATTCATGTACAAGAAACTTTTTTTTAAACCATCTAAAATACCAATGATGATGTCAGCCTTAATAATCCAGCATCAGCTGAGCTCTGTAGCCCTTCACAGAAGTGGGGTCTGTGATATTGCTGGCTTCATTTATCTGTAAAAATGGCTTTCAAAAGCAAAGGTCTGTATAATTAAATGTTATTTTGTCATCTGGTACTTGAGAGGGAGTGATGTTGGCATTGCTGGAGAACAATGATAGGTTGGATGATGGTGATTGGAAGGAAGAAAAGTGTTCTAAGTTTTCCCAGTTCTGCATGAGAGACAGATTTCATATCTTACTGCAGCTGAGGGATTAACCAGTCCAACCTGTGCAATAATCCTGCTGTTTAATCGGTATCTGTATGTGCCACACCTGTCCAGTGGATGAATTATCTTGGAAAATGCATATTTTAACAAATTTGTGGACAAAATTTGAGAGAAATATGTAAATCTTTTGTACACACAGAAGAAGTCTTAGATCTTTTACTTCAACTCGTGAAAAATGGGAGCACAAACAAAGGCGTTTATTTCTATTTTTGTTGAGTGTACTAACATGTGTTTTGCCATCACTGTGGATTTTTGATCACTAGGGGGCGCCAAAGACTTGAGGTTTCAGATTCTATTCACGGTGGCTTTAAAAATATATAGAGACAAATGTGGAATAACTTACCTGGGCTTTGAGCTCTCCCACAGAAAACTGTATGACCACAGCATTAGGACTCTGTCCACTGTCAATACGCTCAACAGTGCTGGAGTCAATCTTCAGCTCGCTGCTAATCTCAGCGCTCTGGATGAAGTCTTCCGTCTTGAGGTCCTCCACACGCTTCAGCTCCCCGTCGGCCAGCTGGATGATGGAGCCTCGCATGAAGAATGGAGGAAGCGCCACAGGGGACGAGGAAGAGGAGATGGAGGGGGAGGCTTGGATGGAAACAGGGGCAGGAGGAGCAGGGACGGGAGCGGGAGTCGGGGAGGGAGCTGCCACCACTGTGGGAGCCGGGTTTGAGGGCAGGACTGGCAGCGCTGGTGCCTGTGCGACGGCAGGGGGTGGTTGATTTCCATCTGGCCCAAGCGCCTCACACTTGGACAGGGCTGTTGCCAGATAGGCGTGTGGCATGGCGGTGGATATTTGCGGGGTGGTGGTGGCAGTCAGTGCACTCACAGTACGACTGACCTCAATTTCTGTGCCGTTATTGGTGCCGCTGACCGGGATGAGGAGGGACTGGCCACTCGGGATGACAAGGTGCTGAGGCAGTGTCGCATGGTAGCTGAGAGCGTGCTGGTTTGCACTGGTGATGTAGCCGATGATGGGTGGCTGCGTGGAGGAGTAGAGACTGGCTGGCAGCTCCTCGGAGGGCAGAGTGGTCTGGATGACGGCATGAGGAGCAACAGATTTGACAACTTCTGAAGAAGAAAGGGAGGTGAAAGAGGAAGATCTGGACACCGGTTTCCCCAAACAGATGCCTCCTTTCTCCGTCTGGACTAAGGAGATCTTATTCGAGCCAGTTTCATGTTCGGCGCCATGGTTGGGCTGCGCCACCAGCACCAAGGAGGTCTGGAGCCCTGTGGGGTTTTGGCCGTAGTCTGCAGGCAGGAGAATGTGTCTGGCCTCGTAGCTCTGGACCTGCTGATGGTTCGCTGGCTGACTGGGGGTTTTAGTCTGTTTCACAACCTCCAATTCCCCGTTCAGCACACCCTTCACATGCCCTTCTGGTTTCTTTCCTGCTGAACCATCTGCATACTGAACCACCAGCTGGGAGGGAGCGAGGGTGAGCGTCTGAGGGAGGACGGCTGTGTGAGGGTGGAGCTGCAGTGAAGTGGCGGGGTTTCCGCTGACAGTCAGAGGTGTTCTGCTGTCCAGGTGAATGTATTGGCTGGTCACTTGGGGAGAGCTCGGAAGTGATACAGGGGTCAGTTCAGTGGGAGAGAGGCCGATTTGAAACTGCTGCTCCCCTTTGGTGTTGGTGGGGGAGATGAGAGCGGTGGTGTAACCATCCAGGTGAGGACGCTGTCCTATGGCAGAGCTGTTGGGTGCAGAGTTTGCGTTAGTGGAGATGATGTGAGAGGAGATGTAGCCGGCGTAGGGACCAGAGCTGATGAACTGGACGTTGGGTCCCAGCTGAGCGAACTGGATGGTCCCAGCCTGCTGAGGGAGGGCAGTGGGGTAAACTGCAGGCAGAGAGGCCAGCGGCACCGCAGACAGAGGAGTGGCCGAGGAGGGGATAGAGGTGGAGGGAGGAGAGGAGGACGTAGAGGAGGAGATGGGACATCTCGGGCTCTCTGCGTCCCTGGATTTGCAGCGTTCGCTGGCTACACTCGCAAGCCATGCTAGGTTCTCTGTGTGTGGACTGTCATTAACCACTGCAGCTGGAGGTGTTGCTGCGGCCACAGCCACCGGCCTCTGCTCCAGAGCCAGGATCTCACGCTTCTTAGGAGGCAGGCATCCGTTACTCCGCTCCTGGTTGGATTTCATTTTGTGAAGGTGATTTTAATGTTCCTGGGTAGTACTTCTAAGTTCCTCTGGGTCTGTCTCTCTGTCTCTCCACCACTCGATGGTTATGCGCAGGGGCCGTGTGGCTCTGGCTCTCTTTGTGCTCACTGGTAGACAGCTCCACGTCTCAGACCAGAGAAGATGGAGTCACTCCAGCTCACAAAATGAGCTCCATAGACTTCATGAGGAATCATCTCTGACCGATCCACCTCCTCCACGATGTCAGCAGGAATCTGAGGGCAGAGAAAAGTTGAAGTCAGATACTCAGGAAGTTTATATAACATTCAAAAGTATAAATAATATGCTATACAGATTTCCAACACACAATATGTAAGTTCTGCTGCCAGAGGTCTCTCTAACATTAAAGCAACAATGAAAAATGTAGTCTGATGAAATCATGAAGTAGGGTGGGATCATAGGAATTGTTTTCTTCACCTTTGAACAACCACCAGAGCTAATGAAAATCTATCCGACATGACCCAGGCAGGAATCATGCTCATGGAAAAAGTCATTGATGTAGGACAGCAACTAACTATTATTTTCATAGTCCATTCATTTGTCAATTATTTTCTCAATTAACCAATGAGTTCTTTGGTCTACAAAATGTCAAAAAATGGTGAAAAATGTTGATCAGTGTTTCCCAAAGCGTAAGACTAAAGATAATCAGTTTAATGTCATAAAGAGACCAGAAAATATTCACATTTAGAAAGCTGGAATCAGAGAATTCCAAAAACTCTACTTTAAAAATTATTCAAACTGATGAATTGATTATCAAAATAGTTCATAATCATCAGTATATTCATAATCGATTGATAAATCATTGCAGCTCTAAAGGTATTTAAGTTTTATTCATGTTATGGTTAGTCACATTTACCACCTTCCTTTCTCACTGTCTGCCATATCTGACATGTCCTGTGTTTTCCCGGAAGTTACAGCAACTAGTGGCAAGTAGGAAACATACCATTACCTTGAATAATTTACGGATTTCTCTTGGTTTGAACTTTGTTAAAAACATTTTGGATAATTTAAGTACAAAATAAATAAGATCGGTCCAAGGTTTTTAGACATTTTACTGCAGAAATGTTGCATATTATAGCTTTAAATCCCTTGAGGACCGCCTCTGAATTTAGGCTATATAAATAAACTTGACATTACTTGACTTGATTTTTAATTCAATCTCATTAGTCAAATTTCACTGCAGAACCAGCTCAGTAAGCACAGCCTGTTTTTTAACCATATTCACAAAAGGTTCCTGCAGGGTTGCAAATGCAAAACACCAGAATACTTCACTCTTAAAAATGACCCTGCTCTCATTTCTGTAAAAGTGTTGTTCTTTGTTTCGCCACAAGGTGGTACCTGGTACTACAGCATCTGACTCGTGTTTTCATCTGATGCACTTGAGCACAACATGTAGGCCATTCCCTTTGCACGTTCCTCCAAGATCAACCTCTAAAGATGCCTCTCGAGGATCTACATGCACGACTCTGTCAAAACTCAGCCAGCCTCTCCATGAGTAATAATGTACCACACACAGGACAGTGCAGTGTTGTCTGTCATCATTTACATGACATGGGAAAGACTCTTTCATGTTTTCCACACCAGGCAGGAGTTTCCTGAACTGCGTTGTTTGTGTGTCTGGGTGTGTGTGCGTGCTCATGTGTACAGGGTAACTACGTGTATGTGCGTTGCTGTTGGCTGTTATCGTGCTCCAGGCTCTAGGGTAAGAGAGCAGAGCAGAGTGAAAGGATAACAGCACAGAGTAACAGCCTCAGAGGAGCGTATGCTTTTGTCTTTGTTTTAACACTCCCTGGCCTTGTGTTGAGTCAGTCAGTGGGGCTACTGTAAATATAACATCCACCTCCAGACAGGAACTCTGGGTCAGTGGGCACAGCAGAAAAAAATGAAGTGAAAACAATATGGCTTGAAATTTGATTACGGAACATTCCGCAAGAACCGTAAACGGGCCTTTGTTACGATCACTGAAGTGCTTCAAAATATTTTAACAATGGCTTTCCGCTGTTTGAGCGGTGTTTCAAAGTTCAAGGGAATACAAAGTGGACAACAAACAATGAATGAGTTGGCCTGCTTAGAGTTTGGTGTAATGCACTGGTTCCCAAACAGTGTGCCCTGAGGTAAGTCCAGGTTTGGGATTTTCTGACAACCATACATTATTTTTGCAACATAACAGCTATACAAAAAGTTATGAATGAAATTTCATTTTACTATATCATTACTGAGTACGCACTCAGTTTCCATTCAGGGCTGTGACGATAACGACGATATTATCGCAATACCGTGACCCTACTGAGGGGTTGAGCTCACTACTGAAACTTTTATTTTGAAGGGTCAATCTCATGTGGAGATCAGCACATGGATCTATTTATATATTAATATATCAATGCTGTCACACAATTGGTTGACAAGTCAGGAACACTGCCTCTGATTGGTCAACAGATTCAACCCAAGGCATTATGGGATTGCCAGAGGGCAGCTATCAACAACAACATCTTTTTTTTCAATGCAGAAACATGGATAAATAACTACAGAAGATATTCTGTGTTGGATTTATTATTTTGGATTTACTTTACCGTGTCTTATAGAGAGATGTTGCAGTTCAAGGCTGGATTTCAAAGCTTCTGAAAGGTAAACAATCGCACCAGAGCTGACATTGTAAAGGCACAACACTTCGACCCAGTCAGTTTTCCAGCAGTTGGGAAAAAACAGGCAAGATTTGGTCTTGAGAAGCTACAGCTTTTATCAACCAACACATAGTTACCTTTACTGTATATTTACTGCCAGACTAACAACTTTATGCTCTCTAATGGGCATCACCATCACTCTCAGTCTGCTGCTTGCTTTCACTGCCTTACGTGCTGCGCACACATGCCCTATTCCTTAAAGGAGCTATGCTATTCTTATGATAGTATGCTTCTATCCTAGTCCAATAAAACATAATTATTAAGGCGGTCACAGTAAACCACCATCCTGTGGGAATATGTTGCTTTGTTGTTGGTTAGAATAAGTCCATACTGTCACAGTTCTATTCTAGTTCTAGTTCTAAGCAAATTCCATCTCCTAAAAAAGATTCCTTTAAAAACCTTCAGTCAAACTGAACTGTTTGTGCACACTACAGCAACTCATGTTGCCTCCATTGGTTGGGTTGATTTTAGAGACTATTAGCATGCATATGAGAATACAGGTGTGTCTTTAGATTTTGACTTGCCCTTCAGTGTAGGAATGGGAATTGAGAACTGATTCCAAATTGCCTGAGCCACTGGAATCGTATGCCTTCAAGCTTATCAATTCCTTTAATCAATGCCAGCATGTTTTTTGACAGTTGCACACTGAAAACTTGCAACAAGAAGGAGTCATGGCAGAGAGCATTTTTTCTACTCTGTTTCTGTTACTCTGTTCAGTCTCAGAGATTAAAAAACAGTTGGGTTAATGCTGAAAACTTGTGTAGGCCTACTTTTTTCCAAACAAAAAACTGATCTAGAATCTACAAGAGAATTGTTCAAGAATCAGTCCGACAAGCAGAATCTATAATGACACTGTTATTAAAATTTTATCCAATCCCCATCTCTACCTTGGTGTGCCTTGGGCCACTTCACTGCTGGTGTAGTGAGAATTAGACTAACATGCCAGAAATGTGAAGGCTACTGAAAGGTAAGTTCCTGAAAGGTACATAACTATGTCAACATGCCACAGCAGCAGCTAGCCATTACTGATGTTTGGCTGCAGGGCTACTCCAACATACACTCTCATATATTGTAGACTCATATGTATGCATGCTCGCACAAACAATATGCAGCGCAACCATTAATTCAACAACTCTGACATGCAGCCTTTCGCTTCGCATGAGCTCATTTTTTTCACAGTTTCTTTTTCAGATTGACTGATCCTTCCTGCAGGCTTATCTGTGGGTCAACGCACAAGAACTCTGAGTTGTTCATTAGCCAGAGGCACCACAGAGATGGAGTGTATGACACACACTCACACATCCATCCATTCATTTCTCTCCCCCCTACATTCCATTCAGAGGAGTGGGGCTATTTGACAGTGCTAAATAGTATTTTCACATTACAGAGGAGCAGGCAGCCACTACAGACATGTTACATAAAGACAGAAGGCGACCTTGGTCAGCTCCTATTTAGATGCATCTACCTCTAATGCTGGCTCTGACAAGGTCATTGCATCCAAGAGCAGCGCAAATCTCTCTGTGCTGTTCATCTAAGCATACAGCCTGGTAGATCCACCACCAGACGTAACAAAGGAAGAAACAGAAACAGAGAGAGGAGAGTGTGAGGGGGAGGAGAGGGAGATGTAATACGACAGAACTGTGTAGAAGGAGGAAAAGGGAGTAAGGGGGGGACATGTAGGAGAAGAAAGAAGATTAGGAATGAGAAAGAGGGAGAAGACAGAGTGCTGCCTCTCCTGACCCACATTGAGCAGCGCCTGCAGCATCAGAGCGCCATAGCCCCCGCCTCGCTGAGAGATCCCCGATCGGCAACACACAGCCGCCACTACAGCCTGAGCTACACTGTGCAGCAGCATCGCTCAGTGGCAACAACCCCACCTCAGTGTCAACACTGTAATGACATCATATCTAAAGCACTGGAAGACAAATCCACAAAAACACGCCATTACTGTCAAGCAATACAACAAGATGCTCTTAAAGAAGGTGTTTTTCCTTTCCTCACATGACCTGCACATCTCCACACATGGTCATACACACACACACACACACACACACACACACACACACACACACACATACAAACATACACACAGCTCGCTAGATTTTCCAGCCTATTATTAGAATACTGACACCAACAAACATACGGCTGATGTGATACTACGGAGAACAAAGGCGAGCTTTCAGAGCCAGACAGCCCTGAGTCAGTCCCCTCGTCCTGGACTGTCACCTCTGAGACATGTATGGAGGGATGACAACAGAGAGGTGGGGGACAGGCCGCACTCTGTTCCGCTCATCATCACACTGATGCTTTTCAGCTCAGACAGAGTGATAGAGCCAGCCTTCCTCGCATGTGATCCTCTTTCATACTCCCACGTAAAAACCAAGAGAAATAGGTCTGTGTAGCGAAGTGTGTCTGCCGTCATGAGATGTTTTCATTCAGCCTCCTCCGCTCTCTTGTTGTCTCCAGGTGAGAGGGCCCCCCAGCAGAGTTACATCGCCAGCTCCTCCACTCCTTCCTTCCTTCTCCCTGAGCCTCCCAGACCTACTATTTACTCCTCGCATTGATCCACAGCTTCATAGCAATAACATTTCTCTGCAGCAGGATGATGCAGGGAGGCAACAAAATTATTTAGTGACCTGAGATGTTGCTTCAGTGCATGCAAAAAAAAAGCCCATGCAATGACCCTGGTGGTGACAAACCTGTTGTCAATAGGGCTATACATCATGTTTCACCTGCTAGACCAGTCATGGATACACAGTGCAAACCCTGTACAGCAAATGGCTATATATAGAAAACAAAAACATCATTATCAATCTGAGCTGTGGCATGAAACAGAGGGGGAGGTACTGTGGGAGACAATATGTACGTGCGTGTATGTGTGATTCGCTGCACATAAACAGGACCTCCCCTCAACATGCTTACAAACACAGCTGCTTTAACCACACACAGATCAATACAGTGTGCAGCTTTTTTCCTAATGCCCAAAAGAGCCATTTTACTGCCCCCTTCCCTGCACAACAGAGGCGCCTGTGCCTTTAAGAGGCGGACCTACCGTGTGGCAGACTAGAGCAGACAGTAAGAACAGGCAGTGGGTTCAGGCTGTTTGTCTTCACAATGACTCCAGAGTTCTGCATCACTGCTCGACACACACCGATCACACACTATATAGGAGCAGCAGAGATGTGTGTGTACACGGGCGTCCCCATCCAGCACCTCCAGAACTAAACAGGGTCAATGCTGTTGACTCTGGACAAACGCTGTGACTGTAGCCTCTGGGGGCTTTACAATGACAAGTGTAGTAGCAGGGCAGAAAATACTACTGTGCCACAAATCAAGAAGAAAAGAGACAACCCCCACCACACCACCACCCTCCTCCTCCTCCCCTCCGCTGGTTAGAGTACTAAGAATAGCTCACCAGTCTCTCCACAGCCACTGCTTGCAGAGCATGTCCAAGGATTCTTCCTGTGTGTGTGTGTGTGTGTATCTGTGTGTGTTGGAGACGTGTTTCCTAGGTCTCCTCTTCCTGAATCTCTCCTTTGTGCCGCTCTCCTCCTCCTCCTCCTCCTGGTAGCCTGTGCTGTAGCTGCTCCAGCTCTGCCCTTCCCCTCTCTGGACTCTCCGGGTTTGGAGGCTACGCTGCCCCTGCAACGGGGCTGACGGTGAAGGAAGTTCCCCTCTGCTGAAGCTCACACACAAAGTCCTGCGTTCAAGGCTGCTCCAACGTGTGTTATGCAAGGCCACCACCAGACCGCCAGCTCCCTCTCTGCCTGGCTGCTTCTCTCTCCCTCTCTCTGTGTGTTTCTGCCTCTCTACCTCCCTCCTCTTTTCTCTTTCTCTCTCAGTACTCCACTGACACAGCTCCTCCCCCCGGCCAGCCTCATCAGCCGCATCAGGTATTCATTCAAAAAAACACACTCTACTTGGCTTAGCGCCCAGACTACGCTCACACAGAGAGAGAGGGAAGGAGGGGGAGGGAGCAACAGACGGAGGGTGAGGGAGGGAGAGAGATTCAGAGAGAGGCTTTGCTCAGACAGACATACTGCATGAATGTGAATAACTGTGGGATATTCACATTGGCACATACATGCAGAGACACTAGCACATATGCACAAACGCAAGCCGACAGAGGATTAAATTGTTCAGTGTGTTAGCAGCGCGTCAAAGCTGTTTTAATGCACTGTTCATTTTCATATGCATTTCCCCTGTAGAGACAAATCTCTTCCTAATCTGCCCTGCGAGCTGCCCTGCAATTAGACTCTCTATTCAGCTGCGAAGTGACTCAGAGTAACCTGCCACCCCCCCCTCCACCCCCCCAAAGGTCTCCCCAGGCCTCCCCGATCTCTTCCCCAGAGATATTTCCCTTAGTGCAGGCAGGCAGCGCTGATAAACACCCTGCTGCCCAGCCACTTGGCACTGGGGCCCTCCTCACCCGAGGGCCTCCTCCTCTCCTTATCCTGTACAGCATGCAGCAGTGAGAGCCAGGCTGCAGACAGGCACTTCACCACCAGGCCAGCCAGATATCTGCTCCTCTGCAGGCAGGACAAGCAGGGTGTCCCCTCCACCTAGACTGCAAAACACAGAGAATGCAACAAATCACGCAATGCTGCTACTACAACAAGCCTAGGGAGTAGTATTACACCTAGACAGCCTCATCAACTTTCTCACGGCTGCATCCTACACTTGATCAGGCTTTTTGAGTGGCAGGGACAAAAAGATTAAAGAAGGGCACTGGCTGCATGCAATGGGGCACAAGTTCACTGAAAATCATGATGCATTCATACTGAAACAGTTCCGATCTCTGCTTTACATTAACGCTGTTTGATTATTTGTGACTTAAAGTACAACAACTACTACGCCTCTGTAATATAAACACACAGGGAACTGTTTATTATTTAACATTTTAGTATGGAGGACAGCCTGTGGCATTGCATCTGAGAGGGGGCACCTAATCATGTTATCTGGCCACTGAGTCATCACCCTAGAGGCAACTTTATCACGTTTTATCTACCATAGGGGCACCAAAGAGGGCACTTTGGCAGCATTTGTCCAAACACTGGGGCACCAGGAGTCCATGTGTCCACCAGTGTCCCACAGTGGGAGGGGTAATGTGCATAACTAAAGGGAATTTAATGCAGTGGCAACCAAATTGCATATAGAAAATTGCAGTTAATTAATCTTTAAATTATAAACAAACCACTTCCTTAAAGTTCTAGTGTGTAAGATTATGACAGAAATGGAATATAATGGACGGAGCCTCTGGGTCTGAAAAGTGAAGCCAATGTGGAAGTGCCTTAAACCTGCATTCTTTCTCGTGGCCAGCATTGGCTGTAAAAATAATTCAGATTGTAGTATGTAGTAAGATCTCAGAAAACAGTTTCCTAATGAGTTTATAGTCTAAATCCCAGGTTTCAAGTCTTCTTCAACACAGCATTAAGTTCACTGGGGCTCTCGTGTGATTGTTTCTGTGACTCTCTCTCTAGTTTAACAGACAGGGCTCACGAAAGTCCAACATTGCTAATCAAATATGAATCAGGATTCTGTCACTGCATTGGGTATTTCTCTAAAATGTTTGCAGCAACATAATTTAGTTTACTGTTTAGTTGTCATACAAGAAAGATCACGACCAGGTGGTTACCATTGTGCTCCGCGTTTCCAATGCAGCCTCGTAAAACTCAAATCAAACTGTAAAACTAGGCAGTGGTAGTTGGAAATGGCTCAAGATTCTGTTACTGCGTTGCCCATTTCTTACCTTCAATGTTTTCAAAAACATATTTTAGTGCACTGTTTAGTTGTCATACAAGAAAGATTGTGACTAGACAAGCAGCCATTATTTCCTGCTGAACAGATGAGCCAAACCAAGCCAACGTCGCCCACCAGCTCTTGTCGGTACTGTGCATGCTCTGGCTGCAAAAACAGTAAAATGAGAACAATATAGTGGCCCTCATAATGCCAAACTCGAGTTCACAAACCAATGGGCAATGGTTCGCACTTAGTGTATAATCACCTGAGAAGAAAAAGTTTGTTTGTTTTTTCATCACCTTAGAATGAGCTGTTTGTATCTACAGAGGACGCGGATCATCTTCCCCTGGGTCCACCATTTTTGCACTGCCATGTTTCTTCGGTAGCCCAGAATAGACAGACTAAACACTGGCCTTAGAAACAGCCTTTTGTGATTCCCTTTGCAGCCATCAAAGGCTCTTCTACATGCTTGGGAGACCCCCCTCCAACCATGTGAGGTGTGAGGTGTTTGCAATCTGAAAACTCACTGCCAGATTCTGCAAAAATCCTACACACTGGTCCTTTAAAGTATTATTTGGAGAATTTCTTTCTTTATCCCTCAACCCACCTGGGGTTGACTGGGCCCAACTACTGTGACTGTCACACACACATACACACAGCTATTGAACCACTGACGTGATAAGATGTGTTTCCTCAGCTGTTAAATCTGGGGGAAAAAGTGCTGTATGTCTTCCTTGCCAGGGGGCTACAGCCTCATCTTCCTACTGTGACTCAAAATCCTTCAAAGAAGCTGCCAAGCTAATGTGAACCTCTGGATCTACACGATCCCCATAGCAACAGAATGGAAAGAAACATGACAGGACCCCATTGTGAAGCATTACAGGCATCTACAGGAGATTGTGGTCTCCTTGCCTTGAGATGGCTCACTATACATTGAAGGTCAGATTTAATGTCAAGCCAAGCGAGCTGCAATAAGCTTTCCTGTGAGAATTCACAAATCCAGCTGGAGTTACATGGAGCAAAATGATCACTGACTGTAGTCAGGAGATCAAAAGTGAGACTAAATGAAGACACAACTGTCAAACAGAGTTACTACAATACCAGAATGTCTTTTTGATACCACTGCAAAAAGTCACTGAACACTGTCTGATTTTGCTGAAAGCCAAATTTCAAGCGGGTCAATAAAGACTGAACTGTACTGAGGTCTTGGATGAGCACTTAGATTTTATTTTAAATACTATAATGGATATTGTATGGTTTTAAATATGCCATACCGCAAAGGTATTAAACTATCAATATTTTTGACAACCTTATTGTCAAATCTATTGCTGTCTGTAGCTTGATCCAAAACTTCCCCTGCATTTCTGTAGAAAGAATAGTTGATAACACTTTAGATCACAACATATAATTTTTCACAATTTTAAGTACATAAAACAGTACATAAATATACAGTATACACATGTTAAGTACAAGGGAAAGGTAAGATAAGAAGGTAACTGTCTGGGAACGTTATACTGTAGGTATTTTTTAATTAAGACATTCCTATGCTAATATTATATACTCCAAGAGCATGCACTAACTTTCAGCCTATATTGTGCAGTGACTCTCAGTACAGTTTTTTGAAGACTGTAGTGTTAGTGTCCTTTACTGTCGACAGTGAAACAGTGCCAGGACATAAAATCGATCATCTTCTACACCTGCCTTGGCTGTTAGATGAACATTCCCGGTTTTTAGTTCTGCTGAGTTCTGAGTCTCATCACACCATAACATCAGTGGAAAGCACCCTGTCTAACTGTGTCAGCCCACATAAACCTGCACCACCTCCAGCTGCAGAAGTCTTATTATGTTGTACTCCATAAGTAGAACAATTGTACAACACAGGAACATGTAGGCTACAGATCCCTGGTATGTCCCTGACAGTACTCTGTTTCCTGAAACTGTGTATCTTCCAAAGTAAAGGCACACATGTACTGTGTATTTATTTAGGAACAATGTGGTTTGCTTCTCCTCATTGTGTTCTCATCTGGACCCCTCCAGTGTTGGTTAAGTTCACTACCAGTGATGGGAAAATACTCAGATGTTAAAGTAGAGTAAAAGTACAGATACTATGGTCTAAAATTATCCCATTACCAATAAAATTCCTGAATTCAAAAAATTACTTGAGTGAAAGTACAGAAGTATTATCAGCAAAATGTACTTAAAATATCAACAGTGAAGTAAATCATGTAGAATGACACCTTTCAAAGAGTTATGCCCAGAGTTGGGTATAACAGGTTACATGTAGTCAGGATTATGTAATCACATTACAAAAAAAGAAGTAACTATAATCAGCCCAGACTGCATTTATAAATTGTGGAATTATATTATAGTTACAGTGTCATGGATTACTTGATTACATTTTTGATTATATATTTTAAAAATGTCAGTTTTAAAATTAAGGATCTTTTTTCATGACCAATGCTCTAATACCTCTACTAACAAACCCTGTGCAAACTTTATTTACATTGAAAATGTTTTGAGATGTTTAAAAAGAGAAAAATTATATTTGCGAAACTATTTTTTTGGCAGCTTCCTTTTAGTATAAGGTGCAAAATTTTAAATGTTTGAAGTAATCCAAAAGGATCTAGATTAGATTACATTTTTGGGATAATCCAGTGGATTATGTTACTTATTGCAAAGTACTTGAGTAAAAAGTACAATATTTCCCTCTGAATTGTAGTGGAGTAGAAGAAGAAAATTGCATGGAAGGGAAATGCTCATGTGAAGTACCTCATAAATGTACTTAAGTACAGTACTGGAGTAAATGTACTTAGTTACTTTTCACCATTATTCACAGTTTCCCAGACTGTTACTTCCTTATTCCCTAACTTAACATCTTGTTCTTTTACACGTATCAGAATGTACTGTACTGAACACTGTCAGCACAAAATTACACTGTAAAGTGATCTTGGACACAAATCAGGAACTTTTATTCTTGAGAGTTAGAGTTATTCAGATACCACTGAATTCTATTGGATGCTGATTATTGTGGTTCAACCTGACAGAGGGGTTTTTATTGGCGTAGTTACATGTGCTCTTTTACTCTGAACACACACAACTACAGGCGTGTGTAACAGTAAGAGTAAGTGTAACATTCCTCAGTGTGGTGCACACATAATAAGAGGGAGTGCTCCAAACCATAACACGCTCTATGACATCTTACACAAGCATGAACTATTGAAAGCTATGATCCTCTGAGTGAGAGTCGTAGTAGTGAAAACGAGGGTAATGTTAGTAACATAATAATAGTTGTGGTTATACTGCATCTCATGCAGTAGCAGAAGCACTCTTCCTCACTATCTCAACAAATCAACATTGCATTATGCTTACATTCCTCCATTTTTAAACACACACACACAGCCTCTCAGTGCTCTCTCTTATTCACACACTCTTTTACAGTAGCCTTCAGCAGAAAACACAATGAAAACTCAAGTGGGCTCCAGTTGCTGCAGGTTACAACACTGGATGACCTTTTACAGTGAAGCAAAACACAAGTTCCGATTCATGTTCCGGGGAACTTTTTCAACCACAACCTCCACACAAATCTGGAGAGATGAATCATATTACCTTGAAACTGTTCAGTGTCCGGTACACAATTATCCAAGCATCATTACCCCTCATTCTGCTCTGCTCTGCATCCTCACCATACACCAACCGAGGCTGACTGAGCCTCCTCTCATGCAGCAGACATGTCCAGACATGTAACACTGATCCTCACACACACACACACAGGACAGGGAAGCATGTGTGATGCAAACAGTCATATATGAAGGACAACAGCTTGCTGTTTCACATGGTCTGCTATTGCTTGCATTAATGAACCCATTCATAGTTTTTCTAAACATTTGCAGGAACACATGTTCAAAGCAGTTAGCAAAAATATTACAGTTTGGGTCAGACTTTATAACAGGTGGTGATGGTTTTACACATTAAATGGTGCAGGTAGAAGTGCTGAGATTGTTTTTGTCAAAATTACAATTAATCGACTGAGTGACTGTTAATGTTACTGATGATCAGTTAAAGAAAGTACTTACAATTTGCAACTCGAGCGAAAATACTCAAGTGAAAGTCCTGCAATCAAAATTCTACTTGAGTAGAAGCACAGTATTATCATTAAAATATACTTTAAAGTATCAAAAATAAAGGTATTCATTATAGTATAACTGCACACATCTGTGTGTTATTTTCTATTTTCCTCAGTGTTTTTATTATTTCATACACCAAATGATTAATTAATTCATCCAGAAACATCTGCAGATTCATACTTACCATTAATGGTCCACCAAAGCTGATCCGAGTGGCTGCTACAACTCAAGGCAATGCAGCTAATTTATGCTAGTTGTTCTGTTTGTATGCTAACTTATCACTTATCAGCCAACAGTTATGCAGAGGCTGTCTTTCCGGTTATTTTATTTATCTCAGTATCTTATTTTTTCTCTTTGGTAGCCTGATTTTACTTTTTTAAAATGACATTTGTAAATTGATTTTACTTGAAATCTTCTGCAAGCACCAGCGACACTGCAGCACAAAACACAAACTATCTACGACCAGAGTGGACTAAACCAAGTGCACCTTTTAAAGGGGGAAGGAAGGACTTAGTCACCAATGCTAATCATGTAAAATTTAAAGATTTATACACCTCCCTCCCTATTAGCCACCCTTGGAATAATTTAATATAGCATATTTTTTACACTTTACTTCTAATTTATGTGAAAGAACACCAGAGAAATGTAGGCGTGTTTGCACTATGTCAACACAGAATAGCCATAAGACATTCTGGCCTCATATCCATTTTATTGAAGCCATTTTTTCCTTGCTTTTGGTTTTTAATCAACTTCATTTGTTGTCAGTTGTTTTTAAAAAATCTGTCCATCTTAACAATCTCAGTCTGACCACCTTTACGCCAGAGCCATGTAGAAAGATCCAGGTTCCACCATTATGACATATGGATAACATGTGATTGACTGGCAGGAGGGAGATTTAGATTTATATATATATTTATTGATTGTTAGGTTAGAGCATATGCTGTAAACTATTTTAGATAAAAAAAAATAGAATAAATGTTACTCCATGAACAATTAGGTGTTTTAAGAAAAATAAACAAATAACTATATATATGTACATATATATATATATAATTTCATGATAACTTTAATTAATTAATCTTAAAACATTTCACTTTTTCCTTTCCACTGGCAGAGTGGCAGGGATGCCTGTTTGAGAACCACTGCCTTAGACCACCCCGGAGAAGAATAACAACAAAGCTTGAAGATTTTTTTTAAGTCAGTATTAGAGCAAAGTTCAGGTTGTGAGAGCAGCCAATGGGAAATACTATGCATTAGTAATAAAGAGGACGGAAAGCGGAGTGTGGGTGGTTGGATTAAAAGGGCATCTGGTATCAGAGCGGGAGGTAAATAACCCTGGCTGGGTCCTGTCTGAGAGCAGACCTGTCTCTGCTGTGGGCGCGCTCCAGTTTGGAGGAAACAACATGCACACTGCACGCTATGTGGGGAGAATGTGAAAGCGCTTGCTGCCATGGCAACAAGGCAGCTCCACAGTCTCCAGTCCCCATTAAGAAAGATGGGTGGCAACGTGGCTGTAGCTCAATGGTGGTGTAGCATGACACGCTGAAAGAGCCTATTGAAAGCCAGTGAATTCAGCAGTTAATGAAAAGAGCAAAGGGACAGCAAATCCACGAGGCAGGTGATACTGACCTCACCTCTCTATTTGGGTGCGTGCACTTGTGAGAGGTGTGTGAATATTACATCTACTCAGTTTCACTGTTTTGGTCATTACACTTTGGTTTGAAATCTGTGAGAGATCATTATCAAATTCTATCTTTAATTACAATAGAGCGACTGTTGAGTGCTGACAAGAGTTCAAAGTGACCTTGAACTGAGTCCTTGGATTAAATGTCCAGAGATGAAATGAATGATGAGTAAGGATAGGGTTTAATCTCTGAAAACCATAAAATGATCATTTCATTTTAGAATAAGTTCATGAAGACGGTGTCCTATTTATTTTTAAAGGACTAGTTTGAATATTTGAAGTGAGGTTGTATAAAGTACTTATTGATAGTCAGCATATGTAGTGATAGAAGTTAAGCAATGTCTCCTGTTGTGGACGCAGTCAGCAGCAGAACATATTTTAGCCACTTAAAAAGGTCCAGCTAATAAAAATCAATACTAGTTCAAGTGTACACTATATTTAGTGTATTTTCACTGCTTTACTTTTCCATCAGACAACCTTTTCTGCCTGTAAACCACCGTTATTTAAGTCAAATATCGCTCTCTCCAAACCGACCAAACTCAAAAGGTGAAATCAGTAATTTGACCTTTGAGAACACTGGAGTTGCTGGTCTACCGCTGACTTGATTTATCGGTTTGTTTGCTTTATCGTGTGACTGCAGTGGATCTGACCTATCCTTTTAAAATGCAGAAGTCACACAATAACACAGACAAACTCACAGATCGAGGCAGTGGTAGACCAGCAACTCCCATGTAAAATGACTGATGTCATGCATGGAGTTTAGTTGGGCTGGAGAGAGTGATATTTGGCTTATTATATAACGTCAGTTTCCCATCAGAGAAGGCCGTCTTACTGCTAAGTAAAGCGGTGAAAATATTCCAAATATAGTGTTCACTTAGAGAGGTATTGATTTTTTTTTTTCTAAAATACATTTTGTTGTGGACTCTGTCCACAGTAGTAGGTACATTGCTTAGTTTTTGTGCTGCTGCCCCTCCCTGCCTCTCCAAACTGGAGGCGTGCCAACCACCGTTTACTGTAGGTAATTCACTGACTATTGATAAATACCTCATACAACCCCACTTCAAATCAAGCTATCCCTTTAAGGTTGATGTCACTGTCCTTCAGTGACACAGTCACCAAGAAATGGTCACATAAAAGCCGATGAAAATGGACTGTGATATAATCTATTCCTTTCATCTTGTGTGTGTCATTTCACATCAGAAAGACCAAGTTTGGAAATCTTTTGTTTGTTCAGGGTCTGAACATACAAAACAAGTGCCATGTGATTCATAGCTTAGGCAGTGGCTGCTCGGTGAGAGGGAGTACATCGACCATTTAATCAACATTCCACATCAAAAATGAAACTATTACAAACAACAAAACCACAAAATTAAGACATTTTCTGTCCTCAGAGTGCTACATTTTGTATTTATGTTACTAAGGATAATATTCCTCTTACATGACAGAAAACACTTCATTTCACACATCACTTTTTTCCGTCAAATGGTTGTGGTTTTACTGAAGGACACCATTAAACTGAAGCTTTTAACTCTGTTACATGTAGATACTGTGCATGTGGTGAGAGCCAAATTCAGCAGAACAAAACAGATTTCATCCTGAGTCCAAGTGCCAAGACTCTTTTCATTCAGCTGAAAATAGCAAGCCACTGCTTACGCACATCTCCAGAACATAGTTTAGGCAACTAAAGGACTGGGTGGGGGTGATTTGTGGAGGAGGAATACAGCCAGCCACTGAGGCAACTCAGTTTGTTCAAACAAACACATGAACCAAATAAACCAGAAATACGCCAAATCATGTAAAAGAAAAAAAAGAGAACTGAGCAAAAGCAAAGCCAGAAAGCAAAGTTTCCGTTGATTTTTAATTATAGTTTCCAAAGATGTCCACCAGAGATTTGCTGGGTGTTTCAACACACAACACAGGAAAGAAATGAGCCAAGAAAACTCCCTTCATAATAAAACTCATAATTAAACTCCCTTCATAATATTAGATTTCATAACATATATGTCATTAAGTTACAAGCAATCAACATGATGTTTCTTCTGTAAGTTTCCCATTTGGATTTTCAAGCCAGGAGCGATCATTTGAATGACCTCAGTGACCTCAGTGAAAGTCTGCCCACTCCTCCCACTGTGGTGTGGGTGACATACCAGATTCACACAACAGAGGGCAGTATGCAGACTTCTTTCATGCTTTGTATTGATTTTTTACAGTGCAAAGATCTGTTTATCTCAACATTATGTTAAGACTTGTCTGCAGCTACTCCCTGATGAAAACATGTTTCTTTTTTTCCCACATTTTATGCTTCATTTCCAAGATATTCTTCCGTGTACTGTACATCGTCTCTGTGTTTTAAGAAATCGTAAAATAATGACATTCAGAAATCAATACATGACGAATGAGGAGAGTTCCTCAAAGGTTTTTCCTGCTTGGATTCCAACAAACAAACAAACACCTCTTCTTCATGTACAGTACCACACCAAATTTTATTTTTACAAATTTCATAAAAACATCGGTAATAAATCAACCAATGGGACATTTAAAGCAGTTTGTAAAGTAAATATTTTGTTTCCTCAGTATAGTATTTCATATGTATTTATATGTATAAAAAAGAGGAACTGGCAGACAACCAAAGAATCATATCAGAGAGGCCAACAACACTACCTGCCTACGCTGACTCATGACTGAGTTTAAGGCTCTTAGTCAACTGTGTAAAAAATGTTACAGACTTTATATGAAACCTAAGAACGACTGAGATGCACTCATAATAATGATTGTAGCTTAACCATATTAAACACATAAATAATATCAGAAGCTGTTAGTGCTACTCTGTTAACCAAGTCAAGTTAGCTCTCCTGTTCTGTTTTTTCTCCATTATGATTATACTTAGCTACTGCTTATGTTTTTATTTATGTGGTATAACACAACTATTCTGACCACTGGTTGAAAATAAAGGAAAGAGGTCCAATTAAAACACGTAATTTGATTAGTTATGTTTGAAAATCACTGTGCCAATCACAACACATCATCAGTTACAGATAAGTTTCCAGATGCAGTGACACAAAATGAAGCATTTTTTTAATGTAAAAAAACGGGATGTTGGAGACGACCCTGAGCCAGTGAAAATGTGAGGTGAGGAAATATGGCCACATTAAACACACATTAAATTTACGTACGGTGTGATAAATGTGGTGAAATCCTTTCACGACCCCATTTTATTCCCCCCTTTTTTTGTCATGTCATGTCTTTTTCCTCATTTATTTGTGACAGTGGTCCTCAGAACCTTTTTTTTTTCACTCAGAAGTGAGCCTTAAGTTATAAAAGGTTGAACACTCCTGGTATAACTCAATTCCTGAGATATTATTGCATCAAAAGTGATTTATAAATCAGGAAACATTTAAAAAAGATGGTAAATTAGCTTTAGCCAGCATTTCCCAAACTTGGACCTGTTTTAAGTGGGTCGACATCGTATTTCCTCAAGCTGTGACAGGCAGCAGCTTTCAGTGAAGTCAACCCTTCAATGGTATTAAACACATGAGACAAGCACTTTAAAACACAGTAAAAAAAAAAAAAATACAGCTGGAATCAGGAATATAAACAGCTATCTCACTAATAGTTAAAACTAAACCAGCACAAAATGACAGTTAGGCTACCAGCTTAAACCACCATGCTCTGAACAGAATTCATGATGTATTTTTGTAAGTTTGGCTCCTAGAGAAGCACATTTCTCTTTGTGTCCAAAGCTGAAAGGTTTTAAGACAGTTTAGGCTATTTTACCAGTTAGCCTCATCTAGCAGCAGTTTGTTTTTTATCTGTTTTCTGGTTCTTGCAAATTTTGCATGCTGATGTTCCCCAAAAAAAATTGAAATGACATTTCCATGTCATGATGGTGTTCATATAGTATGACAAATGTCAAAGAGCAAAATTTTGGGTTTAACTCTTTGACCATGTAAGGTGCAACATTTGAGCTTTGATGATTAAATGTCTTTTTACATCACTATATCAGGCAAAGTGTGGGGACAGGTGCCTCTTTCATCCTGTGCTTTGTCTCTTTGTTTATCTTCCCTGACATCTTTAAAGATATCGAATGCATTTTGTTGATTATTTTGTAAATAATGCAGCTGTTGCCAGGCAAATATATTCAGCACCTCCTTTGTCCAAATCAGTGGTGAAGAGGAAACAGGCACAGTCTCTCTAGATGTGAGGGAGACTGCAGTGACTAAGTCCAAAGTGGACAAGTAGCTTTCGAGATGATACCAGGCAGGAGGCAAACATATTTTTAAGGCAATTTCCACCCTTCAGCTTCTCTTCCAACATATATGTGCAGCAAATGTACATCAGACATTGTGTTACCCTATGGCAACATTTTCTAAGAGAAAGAGATCTCTGCAGTAACCAATGCAGCCTTCATGGTTGTCTTGACAACTCAAGCTTCTCACAGCCTTAAGCAGAAATCTACTTTTTTCAAAAACACAAACACGCAGAAACATAATGTTATGTCATAGAGACTGGTATGAAGGCTGTTCTCTGTCAACACACACACACACACACACACACACACACACACACACACACACACACACACACGCACGCGCACACACACACATACATACACACGGTCTCTCTTTATGCTTCTACATCAATGAGTTTGTACTCGCCTCATATTCACATCTATTTTTATACCAAAATGAACTCCAGCGCAGGCTGCGTACTATTCTGGAAAATGAGTTTATTCATGTCATACTCACTCTTGTTTGTTCACTTCACTAGAAATGACTTAATTCATAATTTATTGGCATTATAAATGGCAGTACACCCAAATGACACAGTGATATGAAGCCCACATCCAGTATAAATTGGCTTAGGGACTGTATGAAAATTACTGTGGTGAGGAGTGAAGCTGAACGTAACTTCATGAACTCAATGATTCACTTTTAAAAAAGCAAAGTCTTCCCCAGTTTCATTAAAGTGTGATCCCTTACTCGACTTACATGATAACTGCAACACTTCTTCCCTAATGTATCAGTATAATATAACAATAATTTTTTCAATATGCACCAGATTTCACATTAGGAATTATGGCAAATAGAGAATACTGTGTCCCAAACACCCCAGCTATTACACATGCAAATACTATAAACACAATCAAATACAGAGTTGCTGCAAGCAGCACAGTAGACAATGGAAACTGTTTCCATGGGACACTACAAAGGGATGAACACACCTGGAAATGGCAGAGACCACAGACATATATACGCCACATTGGCCTTTGAATTGTACGTCAGTGTCAACATTATGTTACATTCAAGGTGTCATGATCTACATTGTGTTAGAAAAATGTTTTTTTCCCATAACTTTCTCCATGTGGGACACGCTTGTTGTCCAACCCAAAAAATTATTTTCCAACACCACTTACAGATAGGCAATGTCACAAACCATGGCAACAACGACTGTGTCCCATCCATGTGCATCACTTTTTAGTGTCCCCTTGAAACTATTTCTGTTGTCATTTGAGCTACGTGTTTTGTGTAATTGCAGCATGTTTCTGTCTTTATTTTGAATTTTTCTAAATGTTTTCTTACAGTTAAGGTAGCATTAATAGCAGGGGCGTTTCCAGACTAAGAGTGGCCCAAGTGGGGTCCTGACATGACATGCAGCCTGTAAATGCATGCACTCACATGCACACATTCATGTACCATTTCTCATATCTACTTTTATGACAAACATTTAAGTATCTTACAAATGTTTTAGGTTGGCAAACCATCCTGAGCAGAGCAAAATAATAAACAAGTAAGAAAATAAGGGAGGAGGGCAGGGTGTGGATTTGTGGATGCAGGCACCACCACACTCCTCTGGTGGGTCGTGGGTGATGATTGAGAGGTGATCATTGTCTATGCATTACCTTCCTGTACTCTTCCAAAAAAACTCAGACTATGCTATACCTTCAGCAAAAAGAAAATTTACATAACTCTCCCGGTTTTAAACTCACGATACCCCATAATAATTTTCATACATTTCCTTATAAATAAAAATGCACCTCTCATAAGTCAATATTCAACACTTTGCTCAGATCACTTAATATTGTTAATGCATGTAAATGGTATTATTATTATGATTTATATGTGAGTTTGTGTTGCCTTCATCCTCCTGACATCTCTCGTGTTAGAGCAGGCATTTGTATCGCTACCCAGTCAACAGGTCTCCTCTTCAGCAGCAGCCCTCTCCACTCTGGCAGAACCCAGCCAGCCTGTAATTACCGACTCCACTTGAGAGAAATACTAACAGGCACAGGCACACAACAGCAACACTGAGCTGCGTCTCTCTCCACAGCACCTTTCCACAACTTCAAAACACCTGGAGCCCGCTGTTGTGTGTGTGAAGAGCAGCAGCCAGCTGCCATTTTGGAACCTCTGATGGACGAATAATTACTTTAAATTGTGTCATTCACAGAGAATATTTTAGTACATTTGAGCGCAGACTGTTTACCTTGTCTCTGTGGCCTGTACGTGGCTCTGTGCAGGCGCAGACACATGGCTGTCAGAGAAAGCTGTGAGCCCTCCATGCTGCCTGGAGATGACTCTCTTGTTAAAAGAGCCAGAGAGGGTGGCAGGAGCTCAAGCTGGACACCTCACCAACTCAACACCGTATGGCAGGCCATGTGGCACCAAGGAACCAGATCCGTCAAACAGACAAAAAATGAGGAGAAATGATAGATTATCTGACAAGATAAGATAAGATAAGATAAGATAAGATAAGATAAGATAAGATAAGATAAGATAAGATAAGATAAGACAATGGAGTATTGAATATTAAGTGAAATATAAAATATAAAGTGTGGAGTAAATGCAAAAAACAGCACCTAATAAAATAACAATAGAAGTAAGATAAGTTAAGTAAAAAATTAAACTATTATAAACTATAAAGAAAAGGTAGCAATGAAAAATAATGTAATGAAATAATAAATAGATGCATTAAATTATTATAATGTTGCAGTTATAATCATTATACAATAATTGATTGGACATGATATTTAATGTAACATTGTACATGATAATAATAATGAAGAGTAACATTGCACATGATAATGAACCTGGTGGGGGATGGATAGATGGTTAAAAGTACCACATTTGGAGTCCTATTTAGAGACATTAAATTGTCGGTCTTTTAATAAGTGATTTCTATTTTTGTTAATTCACTAGAAGGGCAGTGATGTTTATTGCACCATTAAGTAGTTCCACACAAATGTCTGTCATAAATTATAGTAATAAGTGTTCCCTTGAGCTTTTCTCAAATCTTCCTCCTGCACATTCTCTGTGGATACGAGCCAGAACATGTTGATACAAAAATAGATTACAAACATGCCTCATCTCCAAATAGAGCCACACTCACTCATCAGTATATACAGTGCAGCAGTGGTAGTGTCTGCCCACACTTTTCTCGTCCTCAGTACAGCCCTTCACGACTAAGAGTTATTTTATTCCTTTGCCTACAGTAATGGCATGGTGCATGGCAGCAGCATGTGTGTGTGTGTGTGTGTGTGTTGGGGGGGGGGCTCTGTAATATGGGAGTACCATCTGTGGCTGTCAGCTGAAGCTGCCACTTAGTGGGCCTAACACAATCACCACGTCAACACTGGCCAACAATTGGAGCTTCAACAGTCCCCTCCAAGTATATGTGACATGCCAGAAACCTCAAAGAATGGCAGAGATGTCTTGAAGTTGATTCTGACTGCCCCTCATTTTAGTAGAGAATGATTCATTCAAGTCTGTGAGACTTTCTGTGACGATAAATGAGGATCACACACTCAGACAAATTTTTGTTCAAAACGTTGTGTGCAGGTAACAGTGCGGTAGGTTTATTCTCCCTGATGGATCAGCCAGACACGGTGACGTCTGTATAACCAATAAAAATACACTAGGTGGAGCCAAACTCCAGTAACTACAAATGTGATCACTGTTCGGCAATCTACCGTACTCACAATTTTATCTTGTTATGACTAATAATAAGCAAATAATAAAGTGAAAAATACTGCAATGACTATATTACAAAGGTAATTTATTATTAAATATTTATTTGGACAAACATGTCAAACACATGAATCTTTTCTTAAATACTTTAGATTGGAATATATTCACAAGTTTTTACTGTAGAAGTACAGCAACCAGCAGAAATTACTGCAATATTTACTGATATTGCAATTGCCTAAGTCACATTTTTATTGAGAGTGATAATTTTTGCATTTCAGTTCAACTGAAAAAAATATTTAAAAGATGTGATTTTTAATAGTATGTTGTGACACATTTAATTATCAAAAAACTGTAGCTCCTGCAATTTGGATATTGTACTTGGCCATATTGTGATTTCACTAATAGTTTAATTAACAGCTCAGCCCAATTAGAGTGTCACATTAGAGTGCTAAATGTAATATAATGCACTGCACATATATAATAATACCCAGTGTTATAAAATAAAACAAATTAGTGAAGCAATTTGGAAAGAAAAAGCTTACTGCCTCAAAATATCTTGAATAATGGGTCACACTAAAAGGAAAACATAAAAGTGGGAGATAAAGTCGAGGAAAAACCACGATAGTCACAACAGTTACATGGTTAGGGCCACCACAAGCTTTCAGAGCAGCTTGAACTCCACATGAACATTGTTGGAGACTTTTTAAAAAATATTTTTGGTGTCAATCCAAAATCAAAATGGTAACTGGTGACAATGAAGGCCACAAGTTATGATTTACATCTCTTTTTCTGTGTTGCTCATCAAAGTATTCAGTGACCCCTCATACACATACTGTGTTGGAAGCTTCTACATTTATTGTGCTCCTACACTCATTTATCATAAGATTTTTCTTTTCTGTGTCTCTCTGACTGGTGTATTTTTAGGATGTATAATTGTTGGTTATCAGACTGAATTGTCAACTTGTTACACTCCATTTACATCTTCATCAGAGAATATCTGTACTTGGTTGAGTAGGTGGATGTTTTGGGAGCCTTTTATTGCCTTTATTGGATGGTAGTGGCAGCTGAAGGGAGACAGAAAACGGCAGCAGGCTGGAACTGCTCCTGGTCCTGCTGTGGCGAGGACCAAGCCTTTGTACACAGGGCACACACTCTAACCAGGGCGCCCCAGCGTGAGCAGATTTGAAAGTGTAAGTCCAGGCAAGGTAGGTAGAACTTTTCTTAATTAAGAACCGACATACAAAATAAAAACAGAACTTGTTACAATGATACATATGTAAGACTATTGGGACCAGGCATAAGGGATAAAATCAGATGTTTTATTTTGCATTTTGAGAAAAAAAGTTGAAATATCGAGAATTGCTTTCTGCATTAGTGCCAAGCAAAAGAAAAAAATATATATCAGAGGAGGACAATTTTAAAATTTTTGTACTTGAGCATGAAGTTGAAATGTTCAGAACCGAGACAAACCAGCATTTCAGTTTTATTCTTGAAATGGTAGTTTATCCTTTTGACCGTAGTCTCAAAATGCAAATTAAAAATAAAATCTTCCTCCTCTCATTTTCCCCTTGTGCCTGGTCATAATACTCTTCCTTTGATACTGTGTAAGCACCCATTGCAAGAGGCAAATATAATGTCACATTAATTAGGAAATGCTTCAAAAAACATAATTAATGTTTTGTTAACTTGAATAATGAATATCATCAGCCTTGTACGAATTATCAAACAGCAAACAAATTGCTAAAAGACAGAAATCTCATGAAGGGAATTAGTGGTTTCATTTAATCTTCTTAAATGCAAAAAAAAAAACAGTTTATCACATAAAATGTGTCATACATTGACTTTTCAGTCACACACATGCTGAGTTCAGAGTAAAGGAAGAGCAGTTGTAATCAGGTTTACGTTTCCCTTCAATACATTTAAATGTGCCTTAAAACCAAAGTACTTCAGCAGCTGAAAAAGCTGAACATGATACTCTAAAGTGAAAAGTCTGAGCATACAACTGTTAAGACAAAGTTTTAATACAAAGAGATACTGAAGGTATAATCTCATAATTGCATGATTAGCGACTTAAATACTGAGTGATACGAGACATTCGCCCTTAATAAGGAATATTTAAAAAGAGGCAAATCTTGTGCTGAAGAAAAGGTAGCGTGTGCCATCGTTTTTCCTGTCTTCAGAGGACACATCAGTTTGGCACAGGAACAGATTCTGAAAGCAGCATGTAGACATACATGCAGAAATACAGTATGTGTCTGAGACAAACCAAACCCATGTTGAAGGGAACTGAAACAGTTCATACTGACGTGTATCAAACTCTCTGCAACCATCTTAATGCTCCCGCGTGTTCTGACGATACCTTGAAAGGACGATGTCTGAGTTCTGCAGGCTTTTTTTTTTTTTTAAACATCACACGGTGCCTGCTCGCCATTAGCGTTGGACTCTCTTCTAGGCTCTTCTGCGTCATCTGACCCTGGAGCGCTTGACAACGATTGTACCAGCTACCATATCATACACAGTCCTGTTGTGCTGGAAGAACAGAAGTGTGATGAAGGCTGGGAAAAAGAAGGCAATTGAAAAGTTCTTGTTCAAGGCTCGGACGGTTGATCTGTGGAGGGAGACAAGAGACTGCGATTACAATAGAGACAGGAAAGTTGCATTCATTATAAAACTGCTGAAAAATAACGTTTAAAATGAACTACTTACGCAGACAGAGAGACATTAGTAGCTGGCACTACAAGCACCCTGTTAGGCTGAACCAGAACTGATGAGTCACACGTAACAACTCTGAGTCCAATCAGAAACTTCCCTGGAGTGGCTCCTCCTGCTCCCCAAATGCAAATAATCTGAAAGGAGAACAGTGCAGGAGCTGTCACTTAACTGCATGGCAGCTTTTACAAACCTTACAGAGAAACAGTTGGCAGTTAGGGATTGTTCAGATTATTGGAAGTGGGGTTTTATGAAGTACTTATCAGTCAGTGTATTATCTACAACAGATGGCAGTTGACACAACCCCAGTTTGGAGAAGCAGAGAGAAATACCAGCATGCTAAGCAATGTACTGCTGTGGACAGGGTCAGCAACAAAAGGTATTTTAGCCACTGAAAAAAGGTTCACCTAAAAACAAAATGAATAAATAAAGATCAGTTTTAATGGTGCGTTCAATCTGAAATAGGACGTTTTCAAGACGAAGAGACCTCATCATCCCCAACCTCAAAATCCAAGATGGCTGCTCTGCACATCAAAAACTGTTTATTAGCACTTCTGTCACTGTGTCTCATTAAATCAGTCGTACACACAGTACTGTCAAAGTTCTATCTCCGAACATTCTGCTATAGTGTTTGTCTGCCTAATGTACCATGTAATACCTTGTTATAAAGCACAAAAAGGTGTGCACTCTATTTAGAAAATTTTCACTGCTTTACCTTACCTTCAGACTGCTTTTTCTGACAGGAAACCATTGTTATAGAAGCTAGATATTACTTTCCCTGAGCCAACCTGACTCCACCGGCAGAATCAGTAATTCTGGAGTTGCTGGTCTATTGCTGCCTCGGCTGGTTTGTTTGTTTGCGTTATTATGTGACTTCTGTAAATCTGAACTAAGCATTTAAAACAGCAAAGTCACATAAATTGCACAAACAACCTAACCCATGGAGGCAGCAGTAAGCTGCAAGGTAAAATTGCTAATTTGACCAATGCAGTCTGGTTGAGCAAAAGGGAGTGATAATTTGGCTTATACAATAAGTTTTGCAATGAGAAACTCCGGTCGCATAAGCCAAATATACTGTAGCTCTCTCCAATACAACCAAATTCAGGCAAATCAGTATTTTTACCTTGCAGAACAGGAGAGTTGCTGGTTTTCCACACACACATTGCACAGAAGTTGCACAATAACACAAACAAACTAACAGATCGAGGAAGCAGTAGACCAGCAACTCCTGTTCTCAAAGGTAAAATGATTTCACCCACAGAGTTTGGTTGTTTTGGACAGAGCGATATTTTGCTTGTAAAACAGCAGTTTCCTCTCAGAAGAGGTTGTCTGACAGCAAAGCAAAGCGGAGAAAATATTCTAAAGTTAGTTAGTTAATTATTAAGCTAAATTTGTACTGTCCCTTTAAGGCTGAAACTGTAGTTTTGTCTCACACTACTTGTATTGGAATCTGCATACTGCACAGTGTGCAGAAAACTCACCTCATAAAAACACACTAATATCCGGTACACAAGTGCAACAAGCATCATTTTCTGCAGCTCCTCCATCGATGTGTCCTCGTCTATTTCCTCCACTATGAAATGCATGGCAAACTTGGAAACATCCCTGAAAAGCAAAGGAAAATATTTCTGTGATAATAATCTGTTTAAGTTTGGTTTTGCTTTCTAAAGGCATGAAAACGCACAGGCCTCAAGATCAGAACACTACAGTAATAAAGAAATCAAATAAACTCACTTGATTCCACTCAGGTGCATAATACTGATGATTATGGTTGCTTTGATGAAAAACAATATGAAGAAATCCACCATCTCAGCCAAGAGTCTTTGGAGAGGTGAAGGAATGCTATACTCACGACCTGATGAAAAACAAACAAGAAAAAAAAGGTACAGTACATAAGTAAATTAAATGGCTGAACAACCACTATTCATGCAGCTGTAACAGTCCCCACTCATCTGGGGAGGATTTCTAAAAGACTTAGGAACCAAGCTGCATGGATTTGATCTCAATCAGCCACAAGAGGATTTAGTGATGTTGGGGGATGAGGCCTGGCTGACAGCAGGTGTTCCAGTTCACCCCAGAAGTTAACCAATGTTGGTTAGAGTTAACAGAGCATTTGTAACATTTCAACAGCTTATTAGTTGAGATTCAACAATTCAACTGCTTCATTTTTTCTGTAGCTGTTTAAAAGATTATCTATAGATTATATGTCACAATTCATGAACAGACCAACATGTTTTTTTAATAATTTAATTGAACTTGAACAACTGAACTTTTCACTTTGCTCAGGTAGTTCAAATGAAAATCTACAGGCTAAACTGTTTATGCAAGTGATAATCACCGTCATGTTTACATATACGTATGTGGTTAAAATTCTTGTGTAAAAGCTAAGGCACATGAATGCACCACATGGACAAGGCCATAGTCCCCTCGTGCTTTGTTGAGTAAGTAAATGATAACAAGTTAAGAGCAATAAAGACTTTGACTAGTGTCAGCTGATTACTAGCACATACATGGTTGAACACTTGTTGAATCAGAAGACAAACTTGTAAACACTCTTTCAAGTTAACATTCATATGAAAGGAAACAAGTAGAAAAAAAGAAATAACATATACACATGGTAAAACAGGCATCAAAAATGTTTCTATGTATTGTTGAACATTTCTACATTATGTTGGACATTATCACTAGAATGTTCAACAAAATTTAGTGAAATTGCTTACTAATAATTTTTATAATATTTGTGTTTACATTTTTGAACATAGAGTAGCTCGAGTGAGTAGTTCAAGTTCAACTAAATTATTCTTGCATATTCAGGTATGCTCATGAACAATCAAACAATCAAATACACTCTACAGATACTTTGTTTAACTACAGACAAAGTGAAAATAATTGAAACTCAACCAATAAGCTGTTGAAATGGTACAAATGCTCTATAATCTCTCTTTAGGCTACTGACACTAAATTTTACTGTGGTATTTTACAGAAAACTGCCGCTAATGATCCAATGACATCTCTGCTGGCAAATCAGCCACAGATGCCACTCATAATGACCTCTATTGTCTATTGTTTGTAACTGTGCTTCACAAGTTTGTGGTCAAACCATTATTGGGTGTGGTTATGGTCAAGTTCTGGGTGGTATGGTTTATGATTTAAAAGTATTTACCAGTAAATCATTTGGTTAGGGTAGGAGACGCCAACAGACTTAAACTGATCCACAAGGCCAGTGACGTGTGGAGGTGGAACTGGATTCTGACGGCGTTGTCAGAAAGAAGGATGCTGTCCAAGTTACATGTCATCTTGGACAATGTCCCCCACCCACTCCATGATGTGCTAGCCAGTCACAGGAGTACATTCAGCACAAGACTCATTTCACCAAGATGCACCACAGGAAATCATTCCTGCTTGTGGGCACAACTCCTCTCTCGGAGTATTAGACACTCTGAGTCAATAGACTGATCCCTGGACTTACTTTCTTTCACTTGTCAGCAGTTATAACTCATAATTTATTCACTATTTATATACAACTGTGTACTGCTGTCTGACAATATAATTCCTGTGCAATTTCCAAGAGGCAATAATATAACTGCACACAATTGACTTGACATGACAACAATGTGGAATAATTCAATGTACAATACATAGAGCGATATTATTTTACATGGTTATGTATTATTAGTCTGATGCATATTAGTGTACATAGCTCTTGACATTTGTAATTTTTATTTCTTCTGTTTTTCCAAGATATACAGAATTCTAGTATGTAGTACATATAGTATTCTATATGTACATACACATTTTTGCTGCTACATGAACATGGCACCAGTCTTTTTTTTAAACATAATTGTGTATACACTATTTTTGATATTATTATAATAGAATTCACATATTTTTACATACTGATTTTCTATCCTCCCTCCCCCAATCAATTAAGTATTTCTGATTCTGATTTGCTCACACAAGAGGATGGTTATTGCTGCAACTAATAATTTTCAATGTAGATTAATCTGTTGATTATTTTCTTGATAAATCGATTAGTTGTTCAAGATGACGATGTCATCAAATGTCTTGTTTTGTCCAAGCCCAGATATTCAGTTTGTTGTCATGGATGAGTAAAACAACATCCACAATATCCACATTTAAAAAGCACGAAGCAGAGGATTTTGACGTTTGTCTTTAAAAAATAAATGAATGAATGAATAAATAAATAAATAAATAAATAACTCCAACACTACTCAATATTCAAAATAGTTGTCATATTGCGAATATTTCGACTAAAATTACAATTACAATATGCGATAAGATCTATGGAAAAGATCAGTTGTGCATTACACGTTTCATGTTCACTGAATAAAAAAAAATATTAAAATTATGATGATGTGATATTTATTGAGGTCTGTACCAAACAAATATGTTTTCTTTTATCTGGAAAACAAGATTTTTAGGCCAGGTCATCTATGCAGCACTATAGCACCTCACCTTCTCACACATTTTTCCTTTTTTGAAAAGATGAGATTTGGTTTTGGTTCTGCAATTTGGATAATGCACTTTGGATTATTATAATAATTATAAATATTGCGATTTTATTGCAATTGCAATTAATTGTGCAGCCCTAAGCTGCACAACAAAGTGATGCAGTCAACTTGTTAACCTACGAGTGCAGTGCAGTGAAGTGCAGTGAACCCCAGGCACAGACTTCGCCTGCAACTTTAAATTTTGACAGCCTGGAGACTAACAAGTTTTCAACGTAAATCCACCAAAACCCACCATCTCTCACCTGGTCTCTGTGCATTTCCATTCTCCTGCGGCAGCTGCTGCGGCTGAGCGGACACCGCAGCCCCACCAGCTGCTTCACCTGCCCGGCTGCTCGGGGAGGTGACAGCGGGTGGATACGGCGACAACGGCAGACCAAACGGACCGTTATACCAGCTGTGGGAGTTGATATCCAGATGTGCCGTCGACGTGCCACTCGTTGAATGTAAATAATAAGGGCAGGGCAGGGCTGACGCTGCTAGCCAGCTCTGCCAGTTCACATATCCAGTGTAGTACTGCCACATCCACGCCTGCAGCTGCTCGCAGTACTCCGTCGTGGCACGACTTTCCCCGGCGATTTTCTTCCTTTCGACATTGTTTTGGTTTCCTATTCTTTGGGTCACCTCGTCAACGAGTGACTCAACTTTGTTGGCAAAGGGTTTATTCTTTTCCTTGTCTTCTTCTTCTTCTTTGGTTTCTTGGCAGTTTCGACGCTCCAAGGCGTATTACTGCCCTCCACAGGTTAGTCCGTGAATCACGGTCTTATCTCATATTCTCCCATACAATCTTGTATCACGCAGGAACTGTAAAATTGCTGTCTCAATCTGCTGATGATTGTTATGGGAACCAAATAACGTTCTAACAGAAAATGAAACTAATCCCAAATCTGTTAATGATTTAAATAAATCTCTCCTCTCAGCACAATAGAGACTACATTCAAGCAAAATATGTTTCACAGTTTCAGGGTGTCCACACTCGCATAGCCCAGTATTGTGTTTCCCAATTATATACAAATCGCTGTTTAGACCACAGTGCCCCAATCTTAATCTGCACATTTTTACAGAGTCTTTCCGATTTCCTTGCCAATAAATTATTTTTTTAATTTTGGGGTGAAAAGAGAAATAGTGTCGTCCCTTGCTTTCTCCTTCCCATTCACTTTGCCATTCATTTTCCACACACTCTTTAATTTTCGCTCTCATTTCAACTCTTCCCATATAATTCTTCACATCAACCTCTCCTTTCTTGAGGGTTGCTTTAGCTAATAGGTCTGCTATCTCGTTTCCCTGTATCCCTGCATGCCCAGGAACCCAGCAAAACTTGACCTCACACCCAGCCTTCCCAACTCTGAATAGAACAGACAGAATTTCAATTATTATCTCAGGGCGAGCGGTTGATTTGCCACCCCTCAAAGCCATAAGAGCAGCTGCCGAATCAGAGCATATTAGTACTCTGGACATGTTTAAATCCTCTGTCCACCACAATGCCCACAGGATTGCTAATAATTCTGCAGTGAACACAGAGCTCTTATTAGTGATTCTTTTATTAAACCCATATCCAAGCTGTTCCACAAATACTCCAAATCCTGCTGTACCACTCTCAGGATCCACAGATCCATCAGTAAAAATTTTAAGATAATTTCTTTCCTCTATGTTCAGTAGGTGGTCTACTTTAAGGCCTATCCCTTCATTTGATTTTTGATTTAGGAATGTCAAGTTGATATCCACCTCTTGAAATAGCCAAGGTGGCACAGGTGACCAGCTCAAATGTATTGCTATGCCGTCTTGTCCTAATCCCTGTGATTTGGCACATTTGCTAATATCATCAAGGAAAGTCCTGTGCCGGACTCTGTGACCAGAATCAAAGCGCTCTTGCACCAAACACCTAGCAGGGAAGGATTGAGGGAAGCCGTTTACTTTTGCCCAATACTGCAACCCCAGTTTTGTGCGCCTTAACCGCAAGGGCATTTCCCCCATTTCCAAAAGCAGTGCAGGGACAGGAGAAGTTTTAAAGGCACCACAACACAGTCTTAATGCCTTGGCCTGTAGGACATCCAACTTGCCAAGCACAGACTTAGCAGCTGATCCATAAACAAAACAGCCATAGTCAAGGACAGATCTTATCATAGCTTGATAAATCAACTGCATGGACCCTCTCTCTGCCCCCCAATCACACCCTGCTAAGCTTCTCATGATATTTATCACTTTTTCACATTTTGTTAACATTCTTGTGATATGGACTGTCCAAGTCATGCGTTCATCAAGCCAAAGTCCCAAGAACTTGAAGTTTTTAACCCTCTCTAATGGGGACCCATGCATGGATAACCCAATGCTTGGAGGTTTCCGTTTAAAACCAAAAATCATGTAATTGGATTTTGTGGATGAGATCTTAAAGCCCCATTTGTCTGCCCAGTCCTCTACTGAATCTAAGGCTCTCTGGACTTGTTTTACAGTGAACTCCACATTCCTTCCTCTCTTCCAAATGGCACCGTCATCTGCAAATAGAGACTGTCCAAATCCTCTCCCAATATTCAAAAATATATCATTTATCATTATATTAAACAAGACAGGACTGATTACACTTCCTTGTGGGGTACCATTATCTATTTCAACAGTCTTTGAAATCTCCCCCCCCACTCGCACTTGAATTGTTCTTTTCATTAAAAAATCCTTAATCCAATTGAACATTCGTCCTCTCACTCCCAAGTCATAGATTTTAATCAAAAGCCCTTCCTTCCATAAGGAATCATACGCTTTCTCAATATCCAAAAATACACTCACAACTACCTCTTTATTATTAAATGCTTTTTTAATGTCATGATCTAAAACTGCTACAGACTCCATAGTTGATCTCCCATTTCTAAACCCATTCTGATATGTGACAAAAAGCCCTTTGCTTTCTAGAAAGTACACTAACCTATTAGTTACCATTCGTTCCATAATTTTACAGAGCACTGATGTTAAAGCTATTGGCCGGTAAGAACCAGGATCTGATGCATCTTTGCCTGGCTTGAGAATAGGAATTATAACTGCATGTTTCCATTCAGCTGGTAAATATCCCTCTGCCCACACAAAGTTGAATAAAGACAATATTTCATCAAGAACCCAATAATCCAGATGTTTAAACAGTTCATATGATAACCCATCTCTCCCAGGAGTGGTATTAGCTCCTGATCTTATGGCTTCCCTCAATTCCTTCATATTAAAAAACAAATTAATTGGATTGTCATTCTCTAAATTATTTTCCAACTTCCACTGATTGATTGACATCAATTCTGCCCTTTTACAACCTTTTTCACTTCCTTTATTCTTTGAGCTGTGGACTGCTTGAAAAACATCCACAAACATGTCAGCTTTTTCTTGATTGGACGCTGCCTCCACCTCTCCCTTCTGTAAGACTGGGATTGAGCTTCTTTTATAAAGTCCAGACATTTTGTGTACTGCTGTCCACAAATGTTTAACAGGAGTCTCTGGTCCCAGGGTTTCACAAAACATCCGCCAACTGTGCTTTTTTGCATTCTTAATTACTCTCCTTGCCACCGCTCGTAACCTCTTATACTCAACTGCGTAGCACAACATTGGATATTTCCTTAACTTTCTATAAGCTTTGTTTCTATTCCTGACAGCAATATTGCATTCTTGATTCCACCATGGAACCAGCTTGTGAGGTTTGAGATTCTGTCTCACTGGAATTGAGGAGAGAGCAGCCTTATGAATCATCAAACTAAGGGATTCATTCCAGTCATCAATGGAACCCTCTGAGTCAACTTCTTCTAATAAGTTTGTGGCTTTTCCCTTAAAATCATCCCATTTAGCAAGAGAAAATTTATATCTGGCCACACTCTCTTCCATTTCTATTCTCAATTTTTGCCCAAATTTACATAAAATTGGGAAGTGATCACTCCCCAGTGTGTATCTATCAATCACATCCCACTCTCCAATTCTGGCTAAGTTTGAAGACGCCAGAGACAGATCAATATGACTACATTTATTTCTAATAATATCAAATCTAGTTGGCCTACCATCATTAATGACTGTCAAATTGTACTTTTCCACAAATTCTTCCATGACTAATCCATTTCTATCTTTGTTATCACTTCCCCATAGCGGGTTATGGGAGTTGAAGTCCCCTACCCAGATAACGGGACCATTAACACATTCCATTAAATTGTCAAATTCAGACAGAACCAAATGTTTACAGGGATTATAAAAATTTATAACTGTTATAGGTGTTTTATTTGTCCACACTTTCACAACTATACACTCTAAATCAATGTTCAAGCTAATTCTCTTGTACTGAATTCCTGATCTAATAAAGGTTGCGCAGCCCCCACCTGATCTATCAGGCCTGTCTCTTCTCAGACACACGTAGCCTGGAATGACAAAATCTAGGCACGGTTTTAACCATGTCTCCTGGACACATACTAATTCCGGTTTAACGGTAAACTCATCTACAAATCTTTTTAATTCCTGACCATTGGCAATTAAACTCCGGGCGTTCCACTGAAAAATGTAAAACATGAAAATGCTAGTCCACAGCATCATTGCTTTCGACCTGCACCTCCATACTTTCAGACCTCGACATCTGTGAGCTATCCAATTGCTGCTTCTCTGACATATAACCATGGAGTTTTTCGGGGGAAATCTGCTTTACACCCAGGAAACGATCAGCTGCCCCAACTACAACCTTTATCACATCTGATCTCCTTGTTGCTGACTTAGCTCCAACCAGCACATCTGCAATAAATGCCAGAAAAGCATCTCTGCTCAAAACAAGCACATCAGGGGGCAACACTGGTAGGGCTGGGAACGCCTGACTCCTCAGCACTGGGTTGCTCATCTTTATATTCTGAGCTCCAAGCTCTCCGCCAGCGTGTCTAACTGCCTCCACATAAGACACTGTATTTTGATCTCTATTGAGCTGCATTTGCTTAGCTTGGATAAAATGTTCACAGCCCCGAAATGCTGTCATATGTTCCCCCCCACAATTACAGCACCTGGGGGTCACTGTCTTGCATACTTTTATTTCATGGTCCTGCCCACACTTTGCACATCTGCGTTTGCCCCGACAGGCACTGGCTGTATGTCCAAACCGTTGGCAATTGAAACAGCGCAATGGTGGCCTAACGTATTCTCTTACACGGTAAGCCATACTTCCCAGGTACACAACCTCTGGCAGCACACTGCCTGCAAACGTCAGCAGCACCGGGGAGTCACCTCCCTCCTTACTTTTGAAACGCACAACCTCAACCACACTTCCTCCTTTAATATTGTCCAAGATTTCCTGTTCAGACAGTCCACCATACACTCCATAAATCACGCCTTTGGGTCCCCTTTTCTCATTAGGAACCATTCTTTCAACTTTCATCACTAATTTCCCCACATCTTTAGTGCTGTTATACTGTTTTTGGTTTGCACAACAAACTCTCAGTATCCCGTTTGACAGAATCTTGGCCTGAAATCCTTTCCCTATTTGGCTCTCTAGAGCAGTGGTGACTTTAAGGGGGTTTAAAACTCTAAATCCTCCCTCTCCTGCTTTCTGGCCTTTAACTCTAAATAACACCACCAGTTCTTCAGAATTGTTTCCAGTTTTCCTCTGTTTATTTTCTACTCCTGCCTCTGTTATCTCTGGCCTTTCCTTTGACGCTCCTCTCTTTTGGCTTCCTTTCCCCACTGTTTGCCACCCACCTCCCTCAACCCCTCCACCCTCTCCAGTAGCCATAGCTACTGCTACCCCACAAAGTCACACACCACTCACCAAACACTTTCACTCACACTCTAACTATCAAAAAGGAAACAATCTTCCTTCTGGGTCTGAGTGGAACGCCGCGAGAATCTCAGACCGGACCTATACAGGCCGTCGGTCGATATCTGCACAAGCAGTTCCCCTCCAAACCCTCTTATAACAACAATAACACCAGCAGATTAAATCACATAAGACAGTGAGTGAATGAAAGAGATTCAAACTTTCCGCGCAACGTCGTCTACTGCCAAAGATCGTCTACGAACAAGAGAGCTCACTCCGACCGTTCATCGTCAACTCCCGCTCCGTCGGTGATACAGGTTACAGAACAACGGCTGTTTCCCATGATGTTCTTCAACTGGCCGCCAACATAAATAATAATGAAATTATTAATTAATCTGAAATTAATATCTGACAATTAATAAAAAATATACAATCTGTATTCAAGCATCAGTAAAAGTACTTACCACTGCAAATATTTGAACTTTCTTTGAAATTTTCCCCAAATTTCCCTCTAAATATGTGATAAATGCCAAGTATCATACCTGAAATTTCTTAGAAATTATCCTAATTTATTGAAAATCTACAATAATGTTATTTAATAATTATATTCCACATTTCTAAATAAGCAAATAGTAATTACCACCTACTTGCATGAAAACAACACTTGTGAATTAGGCTATTACATACTTACCATGAAATTTGGGGGTAATTTGGGGGTAATTTCTAAGAAATTTAAAAAACATTATTTGGTCAATACCACCTATTTAGCAGGAAATTATGGGACCTAGAAACTGAAGCATTACCAAATGTTATGTTACTCCTTGCTGGTATGTGAGCGCATGCATCAAAAGATCAGCAGTAAAAGGACAGAAGTATTTTCAGTTCAATTAAAAAAAGCTTTATTGAAATGGGAAACAAACGTTTACATTGACAAAGGAAAGAAAAGGTGCATCGCCAATTAAAGTGTGACATAAAAAACACACACACTTAAACATAAGTATTTATTAGAATATATTCACACAAACACATTTACCAACAATGAGACGTGTTTTACACTGGAACGACTTACTCAGGTTGTTGTCTTGGTATAAGTAGAGAGGTCAAAGAGAAACCATGGATCACACTCAGACAACATTAACATACAGTCATACAGTTGTTAGCGTTTTCAACTATTGGTTCAGGAAAACACACAAAACTTGTAGATGTGACATCAATGATTAATAGTAACTAAAAGTCTGAAGAGTTTTTGCAAGGAATACTTTGTAGTTTTACTTGAGTATATTTCTAATGTCAGTACTTTTACTTGTAATTATGCCGGTTCACCCTGCAGCTGTCTGACAGAAGATACAGAAGTGTCTACATCCCTCTGACAGGAGATACAGAGGTATCTACATCCCTCTGACAGAAGATACAGAAGTATCTGCAGCCCTCTGACAGGAGATACAGAGGTATCTACATCCCTCTGACAGGAGATACAGAGGTATCTACATCCCTCTGACAGGAGATACAGAAGTGTCTGCAGCCCTCTGACAGGAGATACAGAGGTATCTATATCCCTCTGACAGGAGATACAAAAGTGTCTGCAGCCCTCTGACAGGATGATTATTGTGGATGGAGAATACAGTTACAGTCTAGATAAACATAGTTGTCTGCTCATTATTATTATTGTCAAGTGTTGTGTTGTCAAATTTCTGTGTAGAGTTTCCTGCCAAAAAGAAACATCTGATC
>JAJHUR010138778.1:0-23759 GCA_027495735.1 Lutjanus campechanus
GTTTGAACATTAAATATCTTGTATTTGTACTGAATTCTATTGAATACAAGTCAAAATTGCAAATCATTGCATTCTGTATTTATTTATGCTTCGCACAGCATCCCCACCTTTTTTGGAAAGGGATTTGTACTTTAAGCTTCCGGACTTGCTGCCGTATTTGTACAAACTACCAGCTACTGCCTACTTAAGGGATGATCCCCAGCTGCTCACATGTGTCAGGCATCACTGTTAGATTAAACTTTATATTTTTTTATCTACTGGTGGTTGAAATAGCAAAGTTAAATGTATTTGGGAAAAAATAAGCAAATTGCTTATCAGTGTTTCACCTCTGCCAAGTCCAATTTTTACTTGTAGCTGTGTGTCCTCCACGTTCGTGACTGACTGTGTGTACTGACTCTTCTCACCCTCATGGTGAGGGTGAGAAGAGTATTAATGAAGGACAGCTGCATCAACAACAACAGCGTATTCCACACTGGAGAACAGTCATACTTCTGTTACAAGTGTGGGAAGAGTTTCATACAGTCATCGAGTTTAAAGGATCATCGGCGTATCCACACTGGAGAAAAGTCATACCTCTGTGACCAGTGTGGGAAGAGCTTCACACAGTCATGGAGTCTGAAGGTTCATCAGCATATCCACACTGGAGAAAAGTGTCATCAGTGCACTAACACAGTATAGAAAGTATATTTGGACTGTGCTGTGTGAACAATTGGCTATTAAAAGATGACAAGTGGAAAAGCTGTCATGAAACTGTCTCAGTGATACTCATATGCACGCAGCTTTTACTGTCTTTCTTCCACTGTCACAGCGACAGTACAGCAGCATCCACAGAGCTACCTTAATAGAGCCCCTAAGTGCTGACGTCATGATTACGTCACAGTTAGCTGGAGTGAAAAAGCTGTACAGAACTAGAGGTATCCATGGATTACTGTCCTCTTCCTGTGTTGCTGAGCACCAGAATCCAATGAGTAATGGCTCAAAATGTAAGTTTTATTGTATACCAGCTGCCACAGCCTGTCAAAAACTTGAAGACAATTATAGTTCAAGCAGCAACCTCCGGTACTAAGAAAGCAAAGCCAATGCGGAAGTGCCAAACACTGCAGAACCTCGAATAGCCACTTGAGGCTGGCTCCAAAGGCAAGCCAATCCCCAAGGGTTCCCATATTAAATTCTTAAACGTTGCAGCGGGAATAAACATGTTTAAAGCCTGGTACAAAGAAACAGCATCGGCCTGAGGGGAAACTAAGCAAACGGGACCCTCATGTGAGGAGGATCCATTAAAATAATAGAATGAATAGCCTTGGATTTGAGGAGGGGCTATGATCCCAGCTGGGAGTTAGCCGAGTCAGGAATGTGTGACCACACCGTGAGCTTCAAGACAGCTCTTCAGAAACCTGTCGGTGACCTCACGGATGATCCTTCCGCTAACCGTTTACTGCCTATGCTATGGTTAAACACAATGAGAAAAATCCAGAGGCTATCATCTGACCAATGAGAGCTTTTTAATTCCTGTGTAGACAGAGAACGAACCAGAACTTCACCTCTTATTATCTATAAAAATTTAATCAAATATCCATAATAAAAGGTTAAGGAGGCATAAAAAGTGACAAAACGAATTTTGTAAACACACTGCTCTTTAATATAATACCAGAATAGACACTACATGACAGCAGAAAATTAATCTATGAGAGAACGGGTTGATAGTTGCACAGATCAGTCTTGCAGCATAGGGAATCTGACACCCCAGGGTGAGTCAGCATCTTGCACCTATATTCTGGAAGGCAACTCTTGTAGTAGGTGTGTTCTGCGAAAACATGGAAAAATAAAAGATGAATTATTAGGAAAAGCATGTTTTTTTTCTGCTGCTGCTGCTCCTGTTGGATCTACTTTGTTCCAGCATTGCCACAAACACACGTAAAACCGCTTAGTGAAATTTTAGGAGGTAGGGACTGAATTCAATAGTAACCTTTATCATGGTTCACTGTTATAATTGCTGTGAAAACAAACAACCATGGCTTTTATCTTATCCTATCCATATCTAGCCCTTACCTTACAGTGTGTTAGAGTCACACAGCAAGTTTAATTTTGTTTTAATCATATATGGTTTCTTCTAAATATATAAAAGAAGGCTGTACAGAGAGTTTCAACTCTCAAATGCATGCTGGGAAGTCTGCTAATATGCCATGTTTATTGACTGATTGTACTGGACATTCATTCAACTCAACAAGTCAAAAGGTTTGCGACTAGAGATGTTAAGTTTAATTAACTAAATAAAACTTGTATATTTACATAAAGTTAACGAGAAAGGATTAGTTGATTCCACTAAATTCTTGATGATTTTATACTTCTTCTTCTGACTACTACTTATTGGTATTATTTGCATTGGCTTAGTTATTGTGCCCATTGTCTTTTACTGCTACTCAGGCCAGTGAAGACTAAAGCACTTACTGGGTCTAGTGTAAATGATGGCGCTGGTACAGACATCGTTTGGATCGGAGCAGGTCTCCTCAGGACTTGGACAGGTCTTCGAGCCTCCACAGTAACACCTCAAAGCTTCACCTGGGGGAGGGGGAAATCTTGCTCATCATCCTGATCAAACTAACTGTACTTTCATTTTAATTTAGGTAAAAGAAAAACAGATCACAGGGTTGCAGGTTAACTCACTCTGACTGACAGCCAACAACACAAAGAGAGCAAGAACAACAGCCTTCATGTTTTCACAATGTCACGTCTCCGCACACAAGTTTCTGTGTAAAAAGAGGTGGAGAAAAAAAAAGTGTTATCAGACATCCCATTGCTCTAATTAATACCACATATTCAAAAGCTTGAAGATAGTCTCCTACCTGCAATGAACCAGATGAATTGTCTGTGTGGAGTGCTGAGACCCTGGCTTCATTTTTATCCACTCTTGTTGGGTAATTTTTACATCACTGTTGCATATGCGGGGTATTTTTAAGTTGTGAAAGTTTTTGTCATCTGTGTGTTTTTCAGAGTGACTTATCAAGGACAGACATGGATGCTGGGAAACAGACAGACCGGAAATGTAGGTAGATCATTAACCCTCCACCATAACCTGAAACAGTATGATTTGAAATATGCTTTAATGTCACACTGAGATATTTTCCCACTTTCGTTTGTTTTCCACTAGATTTTCTCTTAATTTGCCAGTACCATCAACAATTCTTTGACCTGTTTCTTGCTAAATCAAACTTTGTAATAATCATCAAAGCACTGTTATAAAGAGACGACACAGCAAATATTTCTTTCAAAAAGTCTGTATTGATCCTAGGTTGTACTTTATGTGCCCTATGTTCCCTTTTTTGGCAGGACGCTGTGTTGCTGACATTGAAACTGAGCCAGTGGACATGAAACAAGCTCAAAATAAACATGAATGATTTTTTTTGTTTGTTTCTTGACTGTACTGAATCCCTGAATGAGGGAGCAAAGAGTTCCTCAATATCCATTTTTCACTATGATCAGAAAAGCCAGGAAGTTCCCTCTCAACAAATACATGAAAGATACTATATGGTTCAGGTTAAGAATAAAGACAGATCAGTGCAAATTAAAAAAAAAAAGTGTATAAACCAAACTGAGCTGCACGGTAAGTGTATTTAGGGTTAGGTTAATAATTGAATTAAAAGAATTCACTTGTTTTAAATGTGGCAGCAGCTCAAAACCTTGCTGTAAACTAAGGTTTAAAGTTTCTCATGGGTGAATTTCTGAACCTACATTTGTTGAAAGGATTGAGTTCAGTAATTCATTGATTGATAAGGTTTCTCTCTGGTCCTGAGGCTCTTTTTTATTTTAGGTTTTCAGTCACAAAATAAGAAGAAATTTGAGATGGATCGTTAATGTTTCTAATCGTCTAAAACACATACCTTAAAGAGAAAGTTTAAAGGAACAATTCACCCCAAAATCAAATATTTACAATTTCCATTACGAACTACATCATATGTAAAAATCAAACTGCCCTGCCATCAGAGAACAAATTTGTGACATCACATTAATATATCATTATGGGGCTCCGTCACCTTTATCATTGTAGCCGCCACAGATCTCCAAGTAATGAGAAAAGATCTCCTGACAAACTGACACAAAAGTGTGGGGTTAGCAACAACACATAAGACACAAAAAGACAAGGAGTGCCCTTGATAACGAGTGAGGCTAGAAAGACACATTAGACACAAACACCAGCACAGGACTTGTCTGCAGACACACAGTGTCATCTGGCCCACCGGCCCTGTTCAGCTGCACACACTGTTTTTTTAGCGCATGGCCCTGATCGCTGACTGACTGCAGCTGCAGGGAGGGGAGGGGGAGGTGCAGCACCTGGGAACAGGAGAGAACAGAAATCAAAACACACTGTGGTACCTAACAGATAAGTTGTCACAATACCAGCCAGTTTTATGTCATGTGTAATAATCAGACATAAACTTTTATGAGGTTTACTGTAAAGTTACGATAACAAAAACAAAACTTATATAGATGAAGGACTATTTATATTTATACATTTGCTCTTTATCTCCTCCAAGTGTCCAAGACTCAAATGTGCATGTTTGTACTTATAAGCCTTTGTCAGATTATGAAACTGGAACCCACCACCACATGAAACGTTGAAGTCCTATAATATAACTGAATAGTGTGCAACAGTTGACGCCAGTAGGTACGTAAGATTCAGTTACATCAGGGGTAGGAAAAGTATTTATATCCTTTACTTTAATAAAAACCAGGCTGACTAATACCACACAATAAAAATAATCCACTACAAATCAAGTCCTGCATTCAAAACCTGACTTAAATAAAAATATGTAAGTATTATCATCAAAATGTACGATGAGTAAGAGTATTCATTGTGCTGTAAAATGGTCCCTGTCTGCATGTTGCTATTATATATGATGTTTTTGGATTAACATTACTGCTGCATTAATATGCTGCATTTTACCTGTTATAGATGTTTAAAGTTGAGCTCATTTTAACTACTTTATGTGCTGTTTGCTAGTTTAATCTACAGTAATTCATCATAGTCTATAAGATCATCACGTGTTTGCAGCGTCACTGTCCTGAAAAAATCTATAAAGTCAACTTTTCATGGTGTCAGAAAAATAGCTCAGTTTTCAACTGTGACAGTGCAGTTTTCCAGCTGATCCATGAGGTTTTTTTTTTATGAAACAGTTTCTTTAACTGAAGAAGTAGCAGAATTTTCCCATCCATAAACTATAACTGTCAGACAAATGTCACGGGGACTAAATTACCAGGCAGCAGAGCAAAAGCTCAGTGTTATATTTTTTTCTCTACATTTTATATTCTAAAATTTGCATTCAGATTAATGCTAATATTCACTTATCTTAAGATCTATTGAAAAAAATTCAATCAATATTGTTTGTACTGCATTCGGTTCTGTACAGGAAGAGCAAAATGTTTTAAAGGACGGAGGACTGCAGTGGGAGCAATGGAGTGTCAGGTGTGACTGTGTGGCAAAGGCAAATGGTGTACATGGCTCACGGGAAGGCAGGAAGCACCGGGGCCCCTTAGCAAAATTTTGCTTATGGCCCCAGGGAGGTCAGGGCAGGCTCTGGCAATAATAATTTGGGCTTTGGGAATCATGGACAACAACCTGTCAAACACAAATTAAAGCACCACATTGATGAATGTACAAAAACAGGCCAGTAAATCCAGCTGTTCTGAAGTTTTGGCATAAAGTTTCTGAGCTTAAGTCAGAGCTGGATATTAATTATTAGATATTTATGATGGATTTCTGACTGTCGTTCATGGAATATGTTAACTCTTACATGTTTCCTGACATACAGTAGATCCACTGTGATAAGTGTGGCACCACAGTAAATGACACAGTTGTACATTTCTGCATACTTTATTTTGTCAGCCAAGGAGAAATCATTCAAAAAGAACAAAGTTCCTGAATACTCTGAATATTGTATGAGTATCATGAATTAATGTTTATTTCCAGGAGGCATTCATATTTTGTAAATTAATGACAGTACTAAATATTTCATGGGACCCACTTTTCATCTAAACATGTATATTTATTTATGTTTAATTTACCAGCAGCTATGTTGTGTTTATAGAACTGTAGATCCTTGAGAACATTTTTTTTTTTTTTTGTGGAGAGAGCAATTAAACCTATTTCACAGCGCTATCTTTAATGCCTTGGTGAAGGAAAAATAGGAAATTTATTCACATCTCCTGAAGGATCTTTAGGACAGCATAAAACTGGAGATGGAATTACAATTGAAATAATAAACTATGTACAGTACAGTACAGTACACTGATAAGTGGAGTTTGGATATAAGATGTTCACAGTCCAAGAACTCACAAATAAAAAATGCTCAACCGAGAAAAACATTCAATTTAAAACAATAAACAATCTATGCTGTGTGATGCACATACTCTACTCCCTAAATGCAAGGTGAAGCATGTGTCATTTTTGTTCCTCGGCATATTAAAACATCCAACCAGTCTGACCTGTCTGCCTTACAAATACAGTATCTGTGTACACAATCAACAGGTTGTCATGTAGAAATGCTTACACATTGATTTGGAACCTTTTCCTTAGGAAAAAGAATAAACAACTTTACCATGCAAGGAGGTAACAGGTATTATCAACTGCAAATTTCTCTGAGGATGTTGGAAAAAATATGTAGTGTATACTGGAACCCACTGCTGTGGAACTTTTTTTTTTTTTTTTAATTATTAAAAGACACACTTCAGTAAAGCCAAGATAATGCACAAATGACATGCTTTTGCATAGAAATGGTGTAAGTTGCGTGGAGTTTGACAAATATGAGAGCCCAGGAATTAAGAGGGGGAAATACAGCACACATTGACAATCTCCAGCAGGGTCTCTGTAAACACTGTCAGAAGTTGCATGTGAAAAGGTCAGATTATTTGATCTAAGGTTGTATGAGGTACTTAGCGATTGTCAGTCTATTACCTGCGGTAGATGCCCGTCAGCACAACCCCAGTTTGGAGAAGCAGAGAGGAGCACCGGCACAGAAGCTAAGAAGTGTACTGCTGTGGACAGGGTCAGCAAAAAACATACATTAGCCACCTTAAAAAGGTCCATCTAAAAAGAATAAAATAAAAAATAAAAATTTAAAGGGGCTAAATGCGAAATACAGCCTCATTAGCTGTCAGGAATTTTACTTTTGCTATGTGCACAACTAGGTTGGTTTGATGCAGACCAGAGCTGCGATGTCTAGCGGTGAAATTGAGATCGCATTTAGCCCCTTTAAGTTTATGTGTACGCTATATTTATAATATTTTCAGCGCTTTACTTTGTCATCAGACAATAAACCACGGTTCTATAAGCAAAATATCTCTCTCCATGCCAATCAGTTTCTGGTCTACCACTGCCACAATCTGTTAGTTTGTTTGTATTATTGTGTGACTTTTTAAACACCCAAAGTCACACAATAACACACACAAACTAACTGAATTGGTCGACATGCCACACGTGTTCTGCAAGGTAAAATGTTTTTGTCATAGGAGTCTGATGACGTCAGATTTCAGATACAAAATGCTCTTAAATTGTCACTTTACTGTTAACTGTCATTGACTTAAATAATGAAAAAAAAACATTAATAGGAGAAGAGGAAAGTAGGAACCTGCTTCCCCAAACTGGGGGCGTGCTAGCTAATACATTGACAATCACTAAGTACATCATACAGCCCCACTTCAAATAATCCAAATTATCCCTTTAATTACTTGAGTTTCTCATCCAGTTGCCCCTGACAACAGTTTGATCTGTGAGGTCCAGACATCAAGACTGCTCTGTGCTCTGAGTCTGGGCACCAAAGCTGGACCTTCACGACGGCGTGCTTTCATCCTGCTCTCTTTAGAGCCCCTGTTTCCCAGTAGGCACTCCAGACTGGTGTGTTCTATGGCAGAATGGTTGCCCAGTAGAAGGTGGGGCTCAAGAACATCCTATCGCGGTGATCCTGAATCCAGGGAGGATCTGAGAGGTTGGCTTGGCAATGTGGGTGGAGACGGAGACAAGGGGTGGATTGAAGGGTGTGAGTCTTCCATTTGGAAGATGGTGTCCTGGATGAGATTATGAGATGCTGGGTTGGACATCAGAGGACAAATTTCCTCGTGTGTGGCTTGTGATAAGTTGAGATGGGACTCAGAGGACAGGCAGAGGTGGGGGTAAGAACTGGGTGACGAGTCCAGCAGGCTGTGTGTGGATGTACCTGTGGGGGCACTGGACAAAAGGCAAGAGTACTCATCACTATCACTGGGAGGCTGCAGGCACAAAGTGGGCTGGGACTGGCTGATGGCGGTGGGGCTTGCACTGAGAGGTCTGTTGTCAGAGTCTTCATGGCCAGCATGAGGTGCAAGGCCTGGACTTCCACCCTGGAAGCCTGGGCTGACACTAAGAAGAGACGGGCTGCTCCAGAGGTGTGCCGTCACGCTCTCAGAGCCGTGACATGGGCCTAACCTGGGTGCAGAGTTTACAGAGGGGGTCGGACAGGAGTTAGCAGGTAGAGTGGAGGACTGAGGCTGGTGGTGGCTCTCTGTCTGGGTCTCAGCAGCTGCACTATAGCTCCAACAGCCAGTGGGTGGGGCTTTTTGAGGGGTATAGCCTTCGTGGCTTGCAGGATCATTGTGGAGGTGGTAGGTTGAAGCTAGGTTGAAGGACACGCCAGGGTTGGAGCCCGTGGGAGGGCTGGACACCAGTTGGACGCCATGGGGGTATGAAGAGAGGGAGGTGTTGTAGTGATGCACAGACACGTGGGCCTGAAGGAGATGCATCATATGGTGCAGGCCCTTGGTGAGCTCAGATACTTCCTGGTTTAGTGTCCCCATCTGGGTAGAGAGTACACACAGTTTAGTCATCATGACATTAAGACTTGGGCTGGGTTGCATCAACATGGATAAATTGCTTTTAGTCCTGATTAAACCATGGCTTAACTTTAATTTATGTTGCACCAAACTTTTAAACTAGCTTAAATTTAAGGCAGATTATATTAAACCTCTATTTAATCCTTTAGACTGTGATCCAACATTAGTTTTAAACTTAGACTTGAGGCAGCTTAGCTTTTAAAATTACTGCCTTTTTTTAGATGGATTGAGCAAAATAATTCTGGTCTATCTAGAGGGGAAACCCAGATCTCCCAGGAGCGATAATTTTAATCCAAACCACGATCTTTCCCTAACCCCAAACAAGTGTTTTCTGTCCATAAACCTGCCCATATTTCAATCACACTGTTGTCACATAAGACTTAATTAGTTTGTATAAGGTGCAAAATGAAGAAAAACTGTGTAAAAATCTTGCAAGACCAATTTTTTAGCTAGCTAGCAACAATGTCAGGTTTGAACTTTTTAGCTAGCTGTAAAACAATGGGACTTTAAAACTTAAACCTTAAACCACAGACTCTATATTAAATGGGGTTTCAACCTCTTTAAAATGTTGTTTATGGCTCCAACTTGGACTGCATTACTCATTTCTGAATGCTAGGATCTCACATATTTCTGTTTTATACCTAGTTTTGCTGACCTCTGACTAAAACTAATCTTAATTTAAATGAATCTTTGTTGGTGCAATGCAATGTTGAAGCATATTCTTCCTGACCCTTCATGTTCTATTATTACACTGAGCAAACGTGGTAAATTACGCAAGTACAGCTTCAATGCACAAAAATAGAAGACGTGATACTCAATTAAGTCCCCAGCACAGTGACAAATTAATCAGCTTCTATCTTTAAGGTTTAATCTCGGACTAATGTCCAGATGTAATTATCTAATGACCTCCCAAAAGAGAGCCAAACAATTTATAACCCCCTCTATGACTCTAAGAAATGGCCTCTTACGCAGCAGTGAAATCCAGAGGGACACAGGCTGAGGTAACTGACGCAAATAGGCAAGAAAGCAGACAGAAAACTGGGAACAAGGGAGCGAAACAAGAGGCAAAGGGGGGCAGAGAAGGTCCACAAGTAGAGCTAGGTTGTCATCAAAATTTCTTTTTTTCTTCATATTGTTGAGTCAGCACTCTTGACTATCCACTGCATTGCAGAGAGTGCCCTGCTGATTAATTAATATCGACTTCAGACAGCACCTACCTGGGCCCATCTGGATCCTCTCGCTGCACCTGCTATTGCTCTATTTACATTCGAATTAAGAGTGCAGGGACAAACTGAGATATGAGGCAGAAACTGAGTCTACTGTACAGTATGTTTGCAGTTTCGTAAATATAAAACCATGGCTGATTCTTGGACGAGCTGCCAGAAATGCAGAAATGCAAACTAATGAGTTTCTGTTTTTTTGTTGGTCTGTGCTGATGATTTCTTAAGACTGAAACAGGAAGTCAAGTTCCGATTATTTGAAGTAATTTTCAATAGTCAGTGTATTAGCTACAGTAGACGCCGGATGGCACACTCCCAGTTTGGAGAAGCAGAGAGCCGTACCAGCACGCAGGTTAAGCAATGAACTGCTGTGGACAGGTTCAACAACACAAGGTATTTCACCTAAAAAAAGGTCCGCCTAAAAAATCAATATCATTTTAAGTGTACGCTATATTTAGAATATATTCACTGCTTAACGTTGCAGTCAGACAGCCTTTTCCAACAGTAAACTATAACAACCAAACTCCATGACTGAAATCAGTAGTTTTATGGGAGTTTCTGGTCTACTGCTGCCACGATCTGTTAGTTTGTTTGTATTATTGTGTGACCTCTGTGTTTTAAAGGGTTAATTGGACTCCAGCAAAAGTCACACAGTAACACAAATAAACTACCAGATCGAGGCAGCAGTAGATCAGCACCTCCAGTGTTCTGCAAACTAAAATGACTGATTTCTCTGATGGAGTTTGGTTGCTTTGGACAAAGTGATATTTGGCTTATCTAATAGTGGTTTCCCATTGGAAAAGGCTGTCTGACAGCAAAGTAAAGCAGGGAAATATTTAAAATACAGCGTACACTTAAACTAACATTTATTTTTTTTGGACCTATAAGTGTTCCTTAAGTGGTGACCTGTTCACCACAAGTCATTGTTTAGCTTTCATGATGGTACTTCTAGGTAATACCCTGACCTCATACACATTAAATAATCCAAACTATCCCTTTAATGTTGAAATAGCAGGTTGTGTTTTCTTATCATGAATTCATTCGTACTTCCTGTATTTAATTTTCAATCCCTTCAAAATACTTTACGGACAGGAGACAGACGGGATGATGAAAAGGAACAAAACTGATTCAACATTGTGGACCAATCAATTTTAATTTGGGTTAAGGGGCTGTGCCTCACCTTGTGGTTGAGTTGACTGATGCTCTGTCTGACCTCCTCTGTCTCCAGCAGCAGAGTGGAAATAGCCTGTGTGGAGTCTGGAGAAATTAGGGTGAGAAAACATTAAATAGCTGACACCACTGAGAGGATTGAATATAGTATCAATATTAATATGAAACAAAATTAAGTGTTGGGGTGTAGTTAACTACATGTAGTTCAAATAACTAGTTTAACTACAACTTGCAGCAGTTGGAGGCAGTTTAATTACACTCAAATCTCAGTAGCTTTTTCAGTAGTTTACTACTTTGGATGACGTAGCTTAGGTAGTTAATTATAAACTACACATCCATCATATTCTCATTACATCTTTTTGCCAAACAATATGGCACAACACTTGTCATTTAATGAGTCACCTACTATTGGTACAAAGATGTCTGTGATTGAATACTACTAATTTTCCTTAAAAAATTGCACCTCCCACCTCAACAACGGCACCTTATACTCTCTTTAAAACACTTCCTTGGGCTGCTTAAGTGAGGACTGGCTTCTGTAATCCCTAAATCAAACACACCTACACTTGATTTCAGTTGCACCCCTGTGTAACAATATGAGATTCCAGACCCAGATTGTGATGTGTTTAACCATTTGACAGTTTTTTTTATTGTAGTTATGATATAGTTAAACTACCTGTCACTGTGAGGTAGCTAGTAGCTTGGTAAACCACAGTTTTAAAATATATTACCCAAAACTGTCAAAATTATGTTACTTCAGAAGAAGCCAAATTCATAGTATGTATGTCCCAAAATATAATGTAAGCTATTGCAGAGCTGTAGCACTAGCTTGTGTTAATGATGTTATGCCTACCTTTATATCTTTATATCTTAAGAAATGATTTACGCAGATTTAGTAGAAAGTGTTTTAACTGTTTGCTCTTTCTCCAGTATGTTAGGATCTGCAAGAGGAAAGCTTGAGAAGACTTGAACCTAGCAGCGATGTTGATGTAAGATCCAAAGGCCAATGCAGCATCTACATATATATGTCTATAGCCAGCACATTACTGGGCAAGATGAATGATTCTTTTTGGCTGGAAAAAGGCAGCTCTTCCATTAATTTATTTATCTATTATTTATATCTCCTTTGTGTGCACCACTGATGTAATTGTGTGTATATGTGATAGAATGTGTGAATGTGTTCTGCATGTAAGATATCCAATGTTATACAACTTTTAAAGTTATATTTTTAAATGTTTGTGTAACAGTGGATAATCCAATAACAACTACTGAATAATAATAAGTCTATGTCCAAAACAACCAAAAACACCACTTAAAGTATTTTAGATTGCTACAGTGCATCTCTGTTGCTAATGCACTTGTTATACTAGGGTAAATTAATTGGACTTCACCTGAACTGAATTGGATATTAATCCCCGGGTGATCATGAGTGAAAGCTCAGGTCAGATGATCTGCCCCCCTGCTTTGACCTCTGTTGTCCTTTAACATGTTCTCTGACTCTTCAGACACCTGGCTGTCATTTCATTCATCTGCGCTCTCATATTTCCCCAGAAGGAGGCAGGGCAGCATTGTTGTATCCACTGTTTGAACTCCTGAGTTTACCTCCAGCCATCTGGCACCCAGGTGACCCTCACAGCTGGTGGCGGTTTGGCTTACCTTGGGTACTGCCTCCTGTACTGGCTTTAGGCCCGCTGTGCTCCACATTGAAATGGAACGTGTGCCCATTGTCTTCGATGCCGTCTACAACCCTGGCGGGAGGGGTGAAGAGGGGGGAAGCCGGAGTTAATGTAACAGTAGAGCTTTTTCAATTATCATTGGAGCCAGCAGACGACCCAGGAATGTGCCATGAGAGCTGCCGCTGGCAGAGGCCCATGTGAGTTTGAACATGAGGAGAAGAGCCCAGTCTGGAGGGGCGGACACCTGAGCTCCCTGAACCAGCACTTACCCATATCTTGGACTTACTGGATGACTTAGGGATACATTATGAATACAGATGGTTGAGGCAGGAGGATAAGGTGCTCTGGTAATGAAATGCAGTGACATCTGCTGAAATATGCAATGCAAATACACTCCATTTACATTAAGTAGATGATGCAGGTTTTTGTAGCATGACTTTAGGTGTCCATTACTGCAACACCTCACTTAGATCATCTCAGATGTTCTAAGGCAGGGGCCTCAAACTGCTGGTTCCTCCTCGCTACGGCCTGGGACATGATGTCCAAATTATAATATCATCCTGCCAGCAAAATTATTTAGTTTTATTCAATTACTTTTTTCTAGATTTAAACTACCCCTTTATATATACTTGAAATAAAAACACAATTCTGCACTTGACGAAAGCACAGACCAAACTGACAATGAGTAACAGAAGACTTGCTGAGTTTGTGTCCAGTGCACTGCTAACTAAAACATGTACAGAAACTGCTTCTTGTGAAGTATGATGAAAGTACGTTAGTAACGAAAATAAAGTAGTAAATCTTCAGGAATGTTGTGCTTTCTTGTAGTGCTTTAACGTTGAAGTGGCCATCCTATGAGATGACAATACCAGCAGTGGCCCCAAGCCAATTTGAGTTTGAGACCCCTGTTCTAAGGCTATCATAACTAGACATAAGGTTGTCTACGAAATGAGATGTCTATCAGGTTGAAAGAGGGCATCTAAGAAAGACATCAAGTAGTGCAGGACAGTTTGACAATGGACCGACTGGACTATAGCAAACACACAAAAATGGGCATCAAGGCCTATGGTATAGTGATGTAGTTAATGGAGCACACCATTGTGAAAAGGTTTCAAAGTGGACACAAATCTTGAATGCTATAAAATGAGTGAAATTTCCTCTGGGGAAAACAACTAAAAACTGTATTGCAATCCAACACAACTGTTTTAATACATTCTGCATTTGTGAGGCTTAACCACAGTGTGAAGTGTTGTGTCAAATTGTATTACAAAGGTGGGGAAACACTTCAGTATAATTAAATGCAGCGGTGGAAGGAACAAACTACCAATTACTTGTTTGGGTACTAGTACAAGCATTTTTTCAACCCTTTAATTTTACTCTGACTACTACAAGGAACCTTCAAATTTTGTTGACTTTGGAGACCCCTGTCGATGAAAGCAGTAGTCTTTCCACTGCAATAACCACAAAATGTTATATAAGTAATAAAATAATCTATGTAAAATCTCCCCTTGCTTCTTTTTAATTGGCTAACATTCCACTCACTAACTTTTGCTGTGAAAATGTGAACACAGGCTCATTTCATCTGAGACTCTGACACAGTGGCAGGCATTAAGAATAACTATACAGAAATCTTCTTGCGGGTGGTCTTGTTAACTTACAGTATGATGGTCACGTCAGGACGTCAGTATTAAATTGAGACTGTTTAATAATCAGTTTAAAAACTACTTGTCGTAGCTTTGAGTTTGCATTACACTTTGTAATTTACTTCACTTCTTTTAAAATCATTAGCTACTGAGTAGACCTATAATTTGAATTAATATCAAAACCTTTCATCTGCATTTTTGTAGCCCTAAGGCTAAATGATTGCAAACAGGCCAATGAAAATCATTAAAGATAAAAAGCAACCCGCTTGTTTGGAGAGGTGACCATGACCACTGACCAGAACAGTGATACATGAAGTATCAACAGTCAAAAAGTATCTAATACACTTTGCATTACATTAAATGGCTGTTTCCACTTTTCTATTTTGGCCAACAAGCTTCCAATATTCAAGAAGTCATTTAATTTATATGCTGCTTATTTTCTGCTTGTTTTGAAGATTGAATTGATGATAGCTTTTACAATACCTGGGACTAAGATCTGGGGGTCCAAAGCAGGTGACAGTTGGGATAAGCAGCTTTGCGGGTTTTTGCTCAGCCCCAGACTCTCCCTGGGCTGATGTTGAGGCTGTAGAGGTGGTTGCGGGTGTGATGTGCTCTCTTTTTGATGGTGGCTGAGGGGACGCACACTGCCCGTGGAGGCTGCGGCTGAGGTTTGGTGAACGGCAGCGTCGCAGGGCGTTGAACTGGCGCAGCTCGTCCCCCAGAAGGTTGCCCAGGGAGGTACGGCGAACGGGGCTGCTGAAGCTGGGCAGCAGGAGGTTGCGACGGGAACGGGTCGCTGGAGAAAGGTGGAAGGAGTCATCAGGGTCGTCCCCTTTTGTTTCCACGATGGAGGGGAGCCTGGATTCCTGCAAAACAGAAAGCACAACATGCAGCTTTAACAACTGCACACTTTTAAAAGACAAATTTAAAAAAAAAAAGTGTGCTTATTCTAAAACTGCCTGATTTGTGTTTATCAAAATAAAAAACCCCAGGATATGAAAATGGATTAGAGCAGAAATACAACTGGGAAATACTGGAATAATAGTTCCATTAATATTGAAATATTTTATAATATTTGAAATTTTAAAATCAATTTTAGAATGCCACTCACAATACCTTTCCCCATTAAATCATTTCATGAGTAATCTGGCACATAATAACCTATTCATTTTAAAAGCTTCTGATAAAGAGCAATAATTGTGCCAGTTAGATTTTAATGAGTTACAGCTGAGGATATTTTAATCACTTTAATCCTGTTACAAATCTATTACGCTTTAACCATGGCTGTTTGTGTGCTTGTGGGTGAAAACAATTGATTTTACATTAAATTGAAATTTTAATAGCAGACAAAGTCAGCACTGTAAACAGGCGGGAGCTTATAAGGCTTATAAGGTTTCCCATTTGAAGAGCTACTGACCCAGTTAGCGAGCTAACTTGAGGGACTGAACTCTCTGTTCCAAATGAGTTTCAACCTGTAGGGGAAGTCCTTGCACAAACTCTGCCACAGCACTCACTAGCAACACTGTATGTCCCTGAAAATAACAGGGGTTTTACCTTGAATAACCCAACACACGCCTGCTAAAAAACAGGAACTTATATGCATGCCTACTCCAACAGAATTCACAAACAGGCATTGTGAATTTATTAGAATTTAAAAGTATGTTAAGGAAACTGTGTCTTGTAGAAAAAGTCATAATGACACTCTGAGACTCACGTGGGAAAGCCTGGGTGACCTTGAGAACCTGTTGTGGCCCTGCAGGAACAAAAAGAAAGCAACAAGGATTAAAAAAAGACACATTCTCAGGCAAAATGTATTTATTTATATAACTTTGTACCTCTTTATTAAACCTTGGAAAGTTAAGAGAAACCCTTGCAATGTCATCTCTGGAAACTGAAGGTGCCTGGTAGCCTGAACAAGCAATTATGTTTACATCCGGTCTTCCTCACCAAAACACATTGTGTGTATCACTGAGGTCTCAAAAATGTGTAGATTTATTTCCACATAAAACATTTGTGAAGTCAATTTTTTACAGCATCTAAATCCTTTATTGTTTACATCCATGGCACACTGCAGCAATCTTACCACATTGCCACCACCTGTTGGTCAGCAATATTGCACAACTTGAAGTCAGAAACTCCACAGGGAAGCTTTAATTAATTTCAGTGATGTCTTTGCATTTACAAGACTATGTAAAATTCTGATTTGCTATTTACTTTCTTATCCACTGCAACTCTTTTCCCTTTTCCTTCTATCTAAATCACCTTGGCCAGTGATGAAGTCTCTGCTACACAAGCTGAATCACATGTCCGACCTTTTTTCTACACTTGATTGCAGACGGATTCCAGCAAAAGTTTTTCTTTCTTCTGTCGTGCAAAGAAATTGCTAGTAATTTACCACAATCACCAGCTGGATGGCAAATGAAACTGGGCTAGTGTGAAGTCTTCCCTCATGTGTGAAAAATGTGCTCCTGACGACATGGCTTAATGTGACAACACAAGCCACAGTCTGTCGCTCTACCAGTATAGCACCAGTAATGCTCTTTGACGCAGGGAGCCAATTCACTGAGGCTACGCATTAAATTTAATCCTTCACTGAAGCACAATGCTGAGTTTAAAAATCATCACCACTAAATGGCAATAAAAGCAAAAATATAATGCACGCTGTGAAAGTTCGCATCTCTTCAGACGTTGGTGCTCTGCGAGAGGCAGAGGGGACAAATCTGTGTCTATTCAAGGCAGGGACAAATTCTCCTCACAAGGAAAACTAACCCTGGAGCAACAAGGAATGATTAACCAGCCAGCAAGGAATATTGGTGCGAAATGACGCTAACTCAACATCAATATCAATTAATGGGGCATTAATAACACAAGTGTCCCACATTGCAAAGTGGGTTTGCAGGGATTTAATTGAGGGAGTGTTTCCTGTCACTCACAAGTGAGCTCTCTTGTGTTTGCATGTCTCTGTAAAAGGAACAGACGGTTCTCACAAGGTAAGTGTAATCACTTTAGTGACAAATAAAGAGTTTCGTACATGTTAGTAGCGTAGACACTGAAATTGTGTGTTGTGCATACATCCTTGTACAATTTTGCTTGAAGGTGATGTGTCAATCACTCCCATTAAGAAAATATCAGGTGATGTCATTTAAAAAGTGAGAAAGTCTATGTATGGAAAAGGTCAAGAAACTGAGACTATTTCACAATCTTAACTATGTCTTTATTTTTGTGACAAAGGTCACCCAACTATGAATGACATAAAATGTTACTTGACTATCTGCTCTCCACAGAAGGATTGGCATACCACCTGCACACTTACACTTTTAAGTGTAATGTTGTGTTTTTTGTATGCTGACTGAAAAGCCAAAGACACTGGGTTGGGTTTAGTTTAATGTACGCATGTTTTTCAAATCCAGAACATTTAATGGGATCTGACTGAGAGTGCTTTCACATTAGGGACCCAGGCCCATATCCAAGTACACTTGACAGCAAAGTCCAGTTTGTTTGATTAGTGTGAACACTGCACTGGAATCTCTGTCTTCAAAACACAGTGAGCAAGTCAGAAACCTTGGTGTTATTATTGATACTGATCTCAGTTTCGAAAATCACATTACAAATATCACTAGTGTTTTATCACTTGAAAAATGTATCAAAACTCAGGGCATTCATATCACAAATTAACTCTCAGGTTAGCCTACTGCAACTCACTTTTCGTGGGATTTTCCAAACAATCTCAAGCACAACTCAGCTCATTTAAAATGCAGCAGCCAGAGGAAATTTTAACATATTACTCCGACACTGAAATCACTTCATTGGCCCCTAGTGCAAGAGAATCAACTTCAAAATCCTGCTAACAGTTTATAAAGCATTTAATGCTTTGGCACCCCAGTACAATTCTGACTTCCTCAATGATTATAATCCATCCAGGCCTCTAAGGTCATCAGGCGGAGGTCTTCCAGCTGTACCCAGAATTAGATCCAAGTCTGCTGAGGGCACTCTCAGTTACTCTGGTCCTGTTCTGAGGTCCATCACGACTGTTCCACATTCAAAAGCAAACTTAACACTTTCCTCCTCCCAGGCCTATGGTTAAATAGTGTGTGTATGTGTGTGTATGGTAGCACCTGTTTCTTGTTACTGATGTTGATATTTCGGCAGTTTAATGCTGTGTGGTATGTTTGATGTGCATTGTGTGAATGCTACATTTACGCATTTTTTTACCTCACTTTTTATGTTTGCGTTACGTATTTTCTTCTGTTTACGCTTATATTTCATATTTTGTAGCTCAATGTAAAGCCCTCTGAGGTAAAGTGTAATGAAATATACCAGAAAAATAAAATTGCCATTGCCATTGCCATTGCCATTGCGCACCATACTATGCCTGGGTTCATTTGAAAAGGTGGTCTTGATTATGGTTCATTTGTAATGAGTACAGTCTGCATCAGGTGTGGAAGGTGACTGTACAAAAACAAGGAGGTGGATTGCTATTGGGATCTTGAAGTTGACAGGCTTTTCTACACCACAGCAACAACATAGACAAATACTGCGTTGATAGTGATGCAAGTGTAGTCAGATACACAAGAGCATTCCTAATGTGAAAGCAATCATACCTAATGTGAAAACACCCTGAGAATCCATATAACACAACTCAAAACACAAGGGGGCAAATCTGGAAACTGCGGTGGATTTTTACATGATGACATTACTGATGGTGTCACAAAACTCTAAACCATATGAATAACCATCTAAAACAAATTGTTATAAGTAGAAAATGAAGCGTGATTGTGCAACTGTTTGGCTTTGTTTGTTACCACAAATATGTATCTAGTGTTGGTGGGTAATTTGGGACAAAAACCACCTGGGACAGCTGATGTGACATTTTTGTTTGTCATCTCCTCTCTGTACTCTGTCAGCCCACTCCTGGTTGGTATTGTTATCCCATCCAACATGTCAAAAACACTGAGCTCATCTTGTCTCTTGCTTTTTGTTTTTTCTTTTGCACTCCCACCACCGGTTACCAGTGGCTGCCTTTATCAACTTTGTTAAACTGTTGTTGTCATGTGAGGCTCCAGAGGGGGTTGCGCCCCTATAGCTCCTGACCGACCAGCTTGTTCTTCACACTCCATGACTACTGACTACTTAACTCTCCCTGTGGTGACATGGTCATTATAGTCCAACAAATTCTGACTCAGTGCTGGCTCCCTAGTGGTAGAATGACCTTCCCACTCCGCCCAGGACGGTACAGTCACTCTTTATCTCTTGAACTCACCTCCCTAGGTCTTTGACCAAGTACATACAAAGTCATTCCATAAATACCTTACCATAAACCTGCAATACCTATTTGTTTTTGGAAACAAGCTGTGAACACAATATTGATAGATTATTACATTTAGGTTGATATGAAACTTGTTAGCAAAAACTTTTCTATACATTAAGTAGTGATACAGAGTAACATTAGCATTCAGTCATGTCTCCTGCCACAATGCCCTCTTTTAGCTGTGTCTTTGGTCTCTACCAACTCCTGGTGGAAATATCTGGCTCTTTAGCTGCTAAATGCTGCACTGTGCTCACCAGCTAGGCGCTAACTGTGTCTGTCTTCTCTTTGTTGCTGACAGGTAGTGTACAGGGACTTTTACGATTTTTTTTTTTTAATATAGTAAATAGCTGTCTACTATGGCCAAAAAACAAAGCCATGAGAGCGCTGAGAGTGACTCAAAACAGTAAAGGTCCAGGCTGGAGAGATAAACAATCAGTTATAACTCATTTCAAAGCGGAGGGGAGCTGCGGATTCAGCTGTTAATACTCCAGCATCATCACTATGAGACATCCCTTTCACGCTGTCACATTGTTTAGACATTGACATTTGATACAATAGTATTAAAAAGGCTGCAGGTACTGATTATTTTCATTATGAATCAATCTGTTGTTCACTTTCTCAATTAATCTATTAGTTGTTTGGTCCATAGAATATTGAAAAATGTTGGTCACTGTTTCCTGAAGGCCAAGATGATATCCTCAAATGTCTCAGAATTTGGACATTGTTTCTTAAAAAATGGCCTGAAACAATTAATCAATTATCATAATAGTTGGCAAGTAATTTAATAGTTGATAACTAATCAATTAATTGACTAATAGTTGCAACTCTAATAATAAAATCTTGATTGTAGCTGTTTTTTTAAAAACAAAAGCTATTTTTTTTGCATTCATAGAAGGTTGGTTTTGAGTTGCCCCAGAAAAGACACTCAATCATAAAATACATGCTTAAATGCAGGATTTTTTTTTAATACTACAAGGTCTCTGCTTGCAGCTAAATAAAAACAGCTTTTATGTTCTCTACCAAAACTTATTGAAAAGAATTTAATTGACAACACTACAGTAAAAGTTGAAAATGAATTATAGAGTTGACAGAAAATCCTCATTTTCCATCTGGCAGTCAGAGTTTTTCCCTTTTAGACAAAATTAAGTATTCCCATTTGGATACCTTACACTGCAATAGGCATTCCTACAATCTGTTTCTTTGGCACTATTTCACTATAATAGACTGATTGCTGTACAATCAGCACATTATTCTCAAGTATATTTCGGATATAAAAGGACCTCCCATCCTACAACATCTCCCACCTCAAACCACCCACCATGAGGATGTGCATGAGACCAGTGTGAGTGCGACTGTATGCATGTGTGTGTCTGTGGCAGATCGGCCAGGTAGCTGAGCACTCCTTCATCCTGTCAGGGGGGTGCTGGTGCCCTGGCTTTGTGCTTGAGCATAAACTCTGAGCAGATGGTGTGAGAGAAGTAGAGAGCAAGGACTCGTGATCAGCCACACCCCAGAGAGGCTTCCTTGAATCAGAATTAAAGACTGTAATGGCTCGAGTTATGTAAGTATGTATGTGACATCTATACACCAAATTCTTTGTTCACAGAGATCTTATTAACTTTTCTCCAATAATTAGCTGTTGTGTCATATATGCACGGACTCTGTGAGGTGCCAAATTTGATCTGTGATGTCTCTATATAGAATGAAACTTGTGACTGACAAAAAGACAGCCGGTAATTAACATGGCCTGCACAGATGTCCTGTCCTTCATGTTCCAAACAAAACAAACAAACAAACAAAAAAAAAAACTAAACCGCCCCAAAATGAATAAATTAATGAGCAACAAAACCTTCAAACAACTGGAAAGGCATGTGGGAACCATAAGAAATGGTTGAAAAAAGTACCAAATGCTTGAGACTGACCATACGGATGAGATTGGGTAATTCTTTGGGGAGTGTTGTCAGTTTTGTCAGTCACACATCAAAAAATCAAAGACATCTTGCCGTTAATTTGTTTCGATTGTACAGCTCAACAAAATGCAATGCTAAACAGCCATTTAACTTGTGTTGCACTGTAACTAATGAAATTATTCTTTTTGTAGGTTTTCAAGATGCGTTTTTAAACAGATTATATAACAATGCCTGCAAACATGGCTACACGTGAAACATTAACAGGTGCGCTTTCTCCTCAGACAGAGGATTATCTTGCCTTACGTAATGCTTTCTTAAATAACTGTTAGGGTTAACAGGCAGCGCCGAGAGGAGGTCGGTGTCTGGGTGTAATGTCATCCTGCTGTGCTTTGGGGTGGCAACAGGGAAGCGATACGGCTGCCTGACAGTGGCACCCACGCATGGTAATTGGTCTGACAATCAAGCCACCAACAGCCCTTTGGTCGCTGTGGTAGAACAAGTGTCAAGGAGAGTGACAAAGGCACCTTAGGGGGGCACAACCGTGTTGTCTGGTGTGTTTTATGCTCTATTCCATGGTCAGACAAATTTAGAGGGGAGGTGAGCTCTGCTGAGATGCACTGATTTAAAACAACTACAACAATGGGAGCTTTTTACATTTAAAAGTACTATTTGAATGAGTATGAACAAGCAACAATATATTTCAATACAATATACTGTATGTCACACACACATATCAATCAAACAGTTGTGCTGTGTATCCAGAATAGGAAACAGAACAATCAGATGTCTGGGTTCATCTTTAGTGAGTAAACAGGATCAACAATCAAAGAATTATTAAGTCCCCCTCCAATCAAAAAAATATTTCTCTTCTTGTTCCTACAGTTAAATGTTTGAGCTTCAGTGTACAGAATGATGTGTGCACAGAGTTTGATGCCATATTTGATGCCAGTTTTCACATTCATCTGCTGAGGATGGAAGGTATCACTGTGCTCATTGAAGATCTGAAAGACTGGCCGTACGAGAGTAAGTTGTGACATTGGAAGCCACGCTATGGCAACAGCTGCACAGATTGATGCTGCGGCTGGTAGCTTCTTCAAATTTAATATTTTTTCTCCTTTTGAGGACTGTGTGAAGATGTTGATCAATTTGACTTTTAATTTTTCTGAAGGTCACGATTCGAGTCATTTTTCAATTGAAACATATTTTTTAGTCTTGATTTGTAAAGATCAACAGATCACTGGTTTTAAGCCCTCACAACTGACACTTATATTTCCAAATTCTTCCTTTAAAAGATAGTCATATGGTATCAAGTGTGATATAACGGCTGGTAAGCTATGCATTGTTGTCTTAAGTGGAAAGAAAAAAGAAAAAAAAATACTGTGAGAATCTCAGATTCTGCCTGATTTTGATGATTGAAACTGAAAGCTCATTTCAATTGATTTTTGATTTAAGGTTGAAATGGTGACACCCCCAGGTAAGATATTGGGTGAAGGTTTGTGGGTTGGCTATTACACATTTAAGAAAGTATATAAAAGTTTACACAGATGACTGCGACATGTTAAATTGTGTAAGAAAATCTAATCCATCAACCCTAATTAAGGTTTTCTGTGTGAGGGTGTGTATTTTGTACCTCGTCCTGGCTGCCCTCACGCAGGTTGTAGGTGAGGTTGTTGTGGATGTCAGTGGCAAACACACTGCCATACTCTGGGTACAGTTCCAGCACCTCCCTCAGGCCACGCACACTGATATACTGGAGGTCACAGTAGGTCAGCGCCTTCACGTCAGCATTGGTCTTGATCACCTGGTCTGTTCCAGGCAGGTCAGAACCAATCAGGTCCCCTTTTCCTAGAATCACAACAATAAATCTCAAAACCTAATGACAAATTTTAAATGTAACATATTGAATATGATGCCAGAAAAAGACCAAAATACAGACCTAATATCGCCAGCACCATGCTGTCTTTCAGCACCTC
>JAJHUR010138779.1:0-27884 GCA_027495735.1 Lutjanus campechanus
GTTGTTTGTTTAAAGACAAATTAATTGAAGAATCTGCACCCCACAAACACACATGACATGCTGACCCTCTTCCTGACAAGGTTTTAAGATCAGGTAACAGAATAGGCTGCACCTTGAGGGGCCTTGCTGCATCAGGTGATATTGGACTTTAGCAGAGCACATTTCCATATTCCCAAACAAAGCAACTTAAATGACCACAAACCAGTTGCCACTTGGTGAACCTGGGGCTTGTGGGGTCCCTGCGGATCTGGGGCCCTGGGGCAGTTGTCCTCGTTGCCTATTTTATAGTCTAGCCTTGCCCAGCTGACGTGGAGCAACATTATCTTTCATTTGCAGTTGTGTCTCGACTGAATAGATGAATATTTATCCAATACAGACTCTCCTTTTACCTCTGGTTTGTTGTCCACCTCCTCCTGTGAGAAATATCTGTCTCACTTCACCAGCTAGTCGCTAACTTTGTCTTTATTTATCAGAGCTTTTTTGCGGTAAGCAGCTTCCTGCTGTGCCTGGAAACATGGTTGATGAGAGCATAAAGGCTCTGTAGAGCTGTGGGGAAATGCAACATGATAATGCTCTCTGCGTTCATTGGTACTAGTGACCCTTTTCATATTACACATAGTAATATGAACCATTGTTATTATAAAATATTGATATCTTCTGTGGAGCATTCAAAGACGTCAGTGGCAATATCCTAGATGGAAGTCACATGGAAAAAGTCAGGAAGCAACTTTCATAAAGACATCTTTGCTCTCTATTTCATAGCCCTCACTTTCTAACCAGCCTTTGATGTATATATATTTATAATTTTTTTCAAAAATTGTCATCTGTCAATAACAACTGTGCTTTAGGCCTTGTATCTTTGATGAGCAGTCAGTGCCTGCAGGCTACAAAACATATATTACCAGGTACTTGATGTGAAGTTTGCAATTCATGTTTGCACTGAGTTTCATGTTAAAATTTATGGAGGGTCTCTTGATGGAGTTAAATGCTTAAAGTTAAATAAGATATCTGCAGTGCGCAACCGCAGATGAACTTGTCTTTCGAAGTTTGACAAGTCTGACATCAAGTTGCTTTCCCAACTTCACTGCAGAGCTGTTTTGTCTGCAAACATTTGTGATCTGGAATAGAAGTGAAGATGAATTCTTTGTTCTGAAAATAATTGGACCGTCCCTTCGCGGCTGTTGTTTCTTGTGGTGATTGGCTCATTGTTTACAATAATTACCACACTATCAAAATTAATTTAACAATATCACACTGATGTGAAAGTACTGCATCCACCACGTTTATTTTGCTGAGAAATGTACTTTAATGACATGAAAAAGCTAATAAAAAGAAACATTATTGTTTCAGTTGCAGACAGGGGGCCCATTCTGCTCGCCTTTTCATCTTGAGCACACTGGGTGATTTCCATTTACTGGCAAAACCTTTGTCTTAGACTTAAACTTACAGGGCCAATTAAATACTATGAATTATCTTAATTAATTTGGCAGAAAATTTACCTCTTGGTGTCTTTAATATTCTTACACCTCCTTTGACTATCCTAACATTGGTGTACATAAACCATTTATTCATTGTTGTGCATTGCATAGTTTGCACAACACATTTCTTTCTTTTCTTTTGTTTACTCCTGCAGCATAGTGATTCTGACATCTTCCAAAAAATACTTTTAAAGGAGCTATACATGTGCATGTATGCATGTATGTTTATGCATGTGTGCATGCATGTTCGTACATGCAAGTCCCTCTCTTTTGTCTCTGCATCCGTTTTCAACATGGCGGCCCGGTGAGTAATTTTCTCAGATTACAGCTAAACAGTGCACTAAAATATGACAGTGAAAACATTTGAAAAGTGAGGAATAGTAACCAGTTGATTCCACCAGGCACAGCCCGTCTGCGCCACGGTTCTGATCCATCCTTACCACGGCTGCAAGCCCCACCAGCGGCATTTCAGAAGCGTTTTAGCAGCGGAGCGTTTCACGCGCCTGATTATGTTTACTTGCTCAGATTTTGTTGATTAGATCCTCTTTCCTTGCTCTTTGTGCTTCTACCATGGATAAGCAGGCTACATGGTTAAATAGTTTTCTTTTCTGTCTGTCTTTACGAGCACGAATCTGCATGGGGTCTTTTATTTTGAAAAAGAACCAGATTTTCCCTGCCTTTTCTGTGTCTGACTGCCTACCCGTTCGATCTGCTCTGTGCTAACTGACGCGGCATCCGTCAAAAATAGACTCGGTATGTATTTGAAGCGGATCGGAGTGGAGAGCCACTTCTGGGACGTGCCGCAGCACTTCTGGTGGAATCACAAGCTTTGTCTAGAATGGCCACCGATCACACAGCTGTAACATGACGCAGCCGCACCTGGTGGAAATTGGAGGTAACAGATTCTTGATCCATCTTTGATTAAATATTGAATTAATATTTAAACTTTTCAATGCCATTTTTGTAGCCAAAAAAGCTATCCAATGGCAAACAAGACAATGAAAACCAGGACATGCATATGAAAAAAAAAGGGCTGTGACCACTGACCAGAACAGCTCAGAAGTAATCTAGACTGAAAATTTGGAGAAACAGAAACGTCTTCCAAATGAATGCCTGCTACTGATAATGCATTAAATATGAACAGTTAAAAGAATACATTGTGCTTTTACTTTTTTTAACCAGTAGTTTCACTTGTAATTAATTTGATTAATTGAATATAACAGTACTTCTACTTGAATACAGATTTTCAGATTGATGGATAGATAGACCACAGAGAAATTCCACCACTGAACTGAACCTATTGAGCTCTCCTTTATTCACAGTGTGCTGGTAGGCAGTCCCAGGTGTTGACTGTGTGATGAGCTACTGCCTTAATTCAAGCGCTAATTACACGCAGATTTGCAGAGCGCAGATGTAATGAAAGGCACAGTGCGATCCTGCCTTGCACTTTCACATATGTAAATCTGTCCTCATGTGTAATGAAGATAGCATGGTGCTATGTATTATCCACATCTATCTCCCCCTCTCCTGGTCAACAACACTGCAATAAGGGTAAACAGGCATGCCAAACTGGGAGAAAAACTATAGGGGAGAAGAAATTAAAATAAACATATGGGCTGAATCTTTCCAGCAGGCACTTGGACACACCCCATGTCTGACTGACAGCATGGAAAACACCTGCTTTGAACTCACTGATTGCATCCATTAGCACAGTGAGCATACACATGAACAGCAGGGCTTTCTCAATTCACCAATCAATACCTCAGCACACCAACTTCAAACTTGTGCTTTTGGGAGTTTAAACTGCTTTATTTTCCAAAAAGCATTATATCTTATTTCCACATGCTTGCTGAGATAAGACTGCTCTCAGATGACCTAGGATGTTGTTTGGCCGGTCCTCGGGCGAGCTGACCTGCGCAATCTTCAGATCACACTGCAGTCTTGTCGTCTATCAGGCCCTCACATCACGGAGAACATCCATCCCACACAAATCAGCTCCTAAAACATATATGATTAAAGTGGCGAGCCAAGAAAACTTGCAGGCATTTGAACTGTACTCGGTTAAATCCTGATTTTGAGTTGGGATCGCACTAAGGCCCTGACTGATGAAGTTTCACAAATCCACAAGAACAAGTGCAGACAAGAATACAGATTGAGAAAGTCTCTCTACTACATAGCTGCAGTGCAGTCTTTACTGTGCGACTACAAATACAGTATAATGAAATCAGTTTCATGTTAATCTACTGTTACCTTTGGCACTTGTATATGAAACCAATGCTTTCCATGGTGAGATCATAATCATGGCTCATAGCCATAAAAAGTTAAACTGTGGCCATCAACTTTTATCTCCATACTGCAAGCCATTGCCAAGACAATGTTACAGTTCCCCATGTATTCTGATTTCTTTACACCTTTTAGTTCAACATCCTATGAAAACAGCCAACAGTACTCATGGTTGGCTGCTGATAATAATAATAATTTGTTTGATCTTCACCAGTCTGGCTTTAGAGTTAACCACAGTACCAAAACTGCCCTGGTCAGAGCTGTTAATGATCTGAAAATTGGCACATACAGTCATAACATTTCTTTTCTGGTACTCCTCGCCCTCAGTGCAGCAACAACACTGTCTAGGCTCCATTCTAAAGTGTTTTTCTTCATATTTCACAGGAAGATCGTTCTCTGTGTCTATCGGTAATTGTAAATCTGCTGAGGTTGGTATTCCATACGGAGTCCCTCAGGGGTCAATTCTAGGTCCTTTGTTGTTTAATTTGTACATGCTTCCGCTTGGGTCCATAATACAGCAATATAATATTTCATACCAATCGTATGCCAATGACACACAGTTATACATATATGTTTCCACCAATAACCTTAGCCAGTGTAAATGACCTCATCCAGTGCATCACAGATATCAGATTTTAGATGGTGAAGAAATTTTTACAGCTTAATAATGACAAAACAGAGATTCTGTTGGTAGGACCAAAGGCTTCGAGTAATGAAATTCAATATTTGTTAACTCCCCTGTCAGAAGCACATCTCTAACATTTCTAAGACTGCCTTTTATCACCTCAGAAATATATCAAAAGTTAGATGCTTCTTGTCTCAGTCAGACTCTGATAAGCTAGTTCACGCTTTTATTTCCAGTAGGCTGGATCACTGTGATGCACAGACATTAAATAAACTCCAGTTTATTCAGAATTCAGCAGCCAGAGTTTTAACAAAAACTAAGAGGTCTGACCATATAACTCATATTTAATCTTTTCTCCATTGGCTCCCAGTAAAACAAAGAATTGATTTTAAAATGCTTCTTATTGTTTTTAAATGTTTTGATGGTTTAGCTCCTTCCTATGTTGTTGACATGTTCACTGAGTACCCATCAGAGAGATCCCTTAGATCATCAAATAAAGGTCTCCTCACTGTACTTAATAATATGAAGAATCAGAAACACAAAAAGACAGTGAATTTTCAGAGTGAATGCAAGCAAAAGGTGTCAAACATGTGTGCTCCACCTGTGGAACAAACTTCCAGAATACCTGAGGTCAGCTGAAACTGTCAGCTCATTTAAATCAGGGCTTAAAATATGACTGTGTGCGGCAGCTTTCCAATAGCATATACATAACTTATTGTTAAGATAATCTGTACCTATTATTTTTATATTTGTCTGCTGTTGCTTTTGTTTTGTGTTTGCTTTTTAAGTGCAATTTCTCTGATGTTTTTAACTATTTATTGGCTTGCTTTTACCTTTTGTTTTTAATGATCTCAAATGCAATTTTAATGTTATTTTAATGTTTTATTTTAATGTATTTTTATGTTCTTGTAAAGCACCATGAATTGCCTTGTGTCTGAATGGTGCTATATAAATAAGCTTTCCTTGCCTTGCCTTACCCAGTAACATTTGTAAGGACATGTGCTGCCAGTTTCCTAAAGTAGCAGGGAAGTAAAGACATTTTTTTCATCTGAAACAATGCCATCAGGAAACACAACATCACAATTCAAGACAACGTGTGTTAAATTGCCTTTTCTGTATTGTTTTACATAAGTCTACCCCAAAAAAAGACTTTGACCACCAGATTAAGGGGCTTGGTGGCCCGTGGGACCAGTGCTCAAAAATATTCTCTCTTTTTGATTCCTGCTTTCTTTGGTTGCTTGACTACAAAGGTAAATTGTGAACTCAAAAGGGGTGAAAAATCATTTTTCCAAGTTCTATGTTATTTATAGCTGTGCTGTAATTTGTCCTCTGCATTTCAGCCATTCAGGAGGCAACATTGTATGCCAGTCGTGTAGATTCTTGCGTATTGCCGCAGGTGTCAGGTTTGTGAGTCAATATGTCTAATACCAGAATATAGCCAAGCAACCTTAGCTTTGATCACATGGTGGGTTTTAACTGGACATCCCGTGGATTTAAGTGAATTGGAGAACTGTGAAGTGCAGGAAGAAATTATGTACTGCTGCTGCTCTTATCAAGTACCACCGCTTATTAATTGGTTTGTCCATCCATCCATCCATCCATCCATCCATCCATCCATCCATCCATCCATCCATCCATCCATCATTACGCTTATCTGGGGTTGGGTCTTGGTGGGAGTATTCTCGAAGTCCCTCCCCCTAGCATTGTCAAGCTCCTCCTGGGGGACCCTGAGATGCTCCTTGGCTAGATGAGATACATAATCCATCCAGCAAGTTCTTGGTCTACCAGGGTGTCTCCTCCCAGTAGGACATGCTGGAATACGTCCAAACCACCTTGGCTGGCTCCTTTTGACTATATGAAGAAATAGCCATTCTACTCCGAGCTCCCTCTGATATCTCTCCTTCATTTACTTTCAATAGCTAGTGACTATCAATGCTAAGCTAGTTGTTACTATTTGTAGTAACAATTAACTTGACAATGGTGACGACAACTTATGGAACTGGATTTATTGTGTCATTTCGAGCAAGTATGCAAGTTGACAGCAAAAAACAGCAAGTATGGCTTATCAACTTTGCACCATCTACTGCTGGGCATATCCCCACTGGGGATAAGAAATTAACAACCACGGGGGGGATATCAAAAGCAGAGAGGGGGAAATCCCCCCCAACCCCCAGCCAATAATAAAGTAAGACATGACCACAGGACATGATGAAGAAAGTTTAAAAATCCTTTAGCATTGGAAATGATGTTCAACATCAGTCAGTTACTTAATAATTCTCTGTCCATATTCCCCACCAGTGTTCTTTTTTTTAAGTTGCCAGCCAGCATTTTTGCCAAAATTGACTGATTTTTCAACACCCACAGAATATTCAATTCTATGAATATATTAACATGGAATATATGAAAAGAAAAAACAAATCTTCTAGTTCCAGACACACACACACAAAACATTTTGTTGCATCAAAACATCCACTTTTCAGCCAAAAAACTGAGAAAACAGCGTTTTTGTATTTTTTTAAGCAGAATATTGACTTAACATTTTTAATTTTGTTTTTTTATCACTTCATATTATGTGTGTGATGTCACTGTCACGTGACCACAAGTGTGGTTAACGTTAGGCGTGTTTGTACCCTGCCCCCCACCCAAAACACTGACACGGGGACTGGAGCATTCTCTTTCCCCCGGCTGTGGCACGAGACCGAAGGGCTGAGATGTGAGCAGCCTCGCTGTGTCCCAACTGCTGTGGGGGTCCGGGGGCTGCAGCACGAGCAGCCCCGCTCTGTGCCCAGATCGCGGTGCTCCCTGATCCAGCTGCGGCATGACTTCCAGGGGCTGTGGTGTAAGCAACCTGGCTGTGTCCTAGCTGCTGTGGAGGACCGCAGTGTGAGCAGCCTCACTCTGTGGCAGGGTTGCAGTACGCTGAGCATCGATGTTTTCATGCTTTCTTCTTCTGTTGCTGCTCAGTTCCAGTGGTTCTCTTCTTTGAATGACAAATTTTTGTCAGATGATCTGTCACAGAGTCCCCTGATGAGTACCTAATTGATGAGATATCTCATCATTGGCAAGGAAAGTTAATGGCCACACAGACCACCACCATCTATAACACTGCCTCCACTTTTGCCTTTTTCTCAGGGGTACTTTATGACATCCTCTTCCAGTGTTGCCATGTCTGTTGTTGTCATAAACCTCTGACTCTTCTTCTTCTTTGGGGTAACTTTTTACTCTGACACACTCTAGTGGATATATTGCTCAAGATCTTGTCTATTATCACACGTAAAGGAAGCATAAATGAGCCTTTAGGCTTCAGATAAACAATGGCTAGCATCCTGCCTCTTCAAATCTCTCTGAATGCACTGAAATATGTGAAATGCTGCACACAGTAAGATTGTGGGGTGGCAGAAACCCCACACAAACAAGTGCAGCACAACGAAGCTCCACAGAAAGACCCCTTGTGGAGTTCAAAACCAGAACCGTCTTGCTGTGAGGCAGCATTGCTAACCCCCCAGCCACCATGCCACAGCGGTGCCCTGTGTGATTAAGAGCTGATTTACGCTTGTACACTTGCATAAAGTAAGAGGAATTGGTCCATAATGTGCTATCTTTAATTTGTCACTGGCTTCCCAATATTTATTCTCCTCACAGTACCGCGCACCTTAGCCACAGGCTGCAGCTCTATAGCTTCTGAATCCTACTGCTCTCTGAGGGTCAAAAACCTTGTACACTACACAAACCAACCACTGTTACGTATCATCAATATTAAACATGAATATGTAAGAGAAGTGAAAATGAGAGACCGCAGAACAGTGTGGCAGTGCAACAATTCGACCATTATATACACACATAAATGGATGTAGTCATTATGACTGCCTTTTACACTATTTCTTTCTTCACTGCATGCATTTTAAACCATAATCGCATTGAATATATTATTACAGTCATGATTTATATAATAGGTAAATAGGTAAGGTAAATAATTTGTATATGAATTATTACACATCAAATCTGCCAAGTATTAAATGATCAGATATGCAAAGTCAGAGTAAATTGAGAGATTGTCTGTTCTTCAGGCAGTCCAATAGCTCAATAAATCTAATATCAAACCTCTGTTATTCTAATTTAATACCCTATTTGAATGGGACCTCAGGACATCCCATGATTTTTAATAACTGCAGAGATTGAGAGTGATTTTAATGCTCTTTGAATTTTCCATAACTGCGCTGTACCAAGTTAGAATTAAATGGGCACTTTGCAAATGTTCAACCTGAATCTTTTTGTTCTAATATAGAGAGGACATGAAACTCTGAATTACAGTGCATTTCCCGCTGTGACCTATATATTGAGAGCTCCCAACAACCACCACTCTCACCCATCCTGACTGGATGGTGCGTTTCACATCAGACGTCAGAGATTTGTCTCACAGTAAACTACAGCCTGTAGTTCCTCATTCTTGTTGGCCCACCTTCACACTGCATGTGTTAAAATTACCGAAGCTGCTTTCCTCCTGTCACTTTATTATGAGACAGAGAAATATGATAATTTTAGTGTAATTTCCTGTCACTGCTGGTAAGGGTTGGGCAAATGGAGAGAATATATAATCAGTTGAAGGGAACATTTATGTACGTGATCCACAAAAGCAATGCATAGCCCACCAAAAAAGGACTCTATCCTAGCCATTTTATGTCTCCTTTATAAATAAGAGTTCCTCCAAACCAGTCTGTTTTCAGTACCTGTGCATCAAATAACAGCTTGGTCAGTGGTGCCCTATGCTATGTTGCTGTAGATAGTCAGGTCAAATTTTATTTGTATAGCCCAAAATCATAAATCACAATATGCCTCATTGGGCTTTACAATCTGTACAATGGGCAACACCCCCTGTCTTGTAAACCCTCAAAAGAGTGAGGAAAAACAGAAGAGGGATCCCCCTCCCAGGATGAACAGGTGTGCAATAATGTTTGAAATACATAGAATTGTATATGACTGTGACTGTTGTATATGTGAGTCCATGTCCATGATAACAACATCCCATGTTGCCTGTTAGAGCTGAGTCATATGACGTCCTCTCCACTACGGAGAACTCAGCTGTCACCCGCAGGACATGAGCCACATGGCCTCCTCTCCACCATGTAGACTCCAGGTGTGGCCTGTTGGACCCTGTAGTGTTATTTCTGGAGGTGCACCTCTGGTGTTCTGTTTTGATGTGCTGTCAAAATCAGGTGACATAGTATAAAGAGCACAAAGTTCTCAAAATGGAGGGAGCAGGGTGGATGGATGGGTCAAATGAACAAGCTCTGTCTCTGAGAAATTATGTTTGTATGCAACTAATTTTCAACAGCAAATGCCTACCTTATGCCTCATACTGAGGCATAAGGAAGCCTTTTTAACATCTGGTTAATGCTGTAAAATAGTCAAAGTCTGGGTAAGCTTGGACAACAAAACTACTTGGGTAGGTTTAGGATAAGACCATATTTGAGGTTGCAATAAGTACGTTATGTTACGTACATCATGTTATGCCACTGAAGTGACTAACAAGATGCAAGTCACGTGACGCACATCATGTACTTTACATCTTTTCATAATCAGAATCAGAAAACTCACATGAGAATGAAAGTCCTGAGTTTGTTTGAGCCATCCATCGACCTCGCTTCTTCCATTTGCAGGTTTCTCTTGCTTTATACCATGTCAAAAGCCTGCTGCGTCTAACACATCTGGATGAGTGGATTTACATTGATGTCAATTAAAAATCCAATGCGTCTTTTTAACCACTAACGGGTATTGTGTGCGTCTGAATATGAGTCACCAAGAGAGATTTTTTTGTGCAAACAAAGTATGAAACACTACTCTCATACAGTTGAATAAGTTGTGTTATGTGTGGTATTTGAGGCCATCACATATTCCCATGGGAACAGCCCTGTCCGGAAACTAAACAAATGAAAGATTATCCATCTGGAGACATTTCTTTGATTTTTTCTTTTTTTTGTTTTGTTAAACTACATCATTCCTCAAAAAAATGCTCTGGAGAAACACCACAATAACTCACTTGTCCAAAGAACTGTAGCAAAGTCACTTATTAAATATTGGTAAGAACTATTCCTGAGGAGATTAAGGAGTGAAATGACAAGGTACCACAGTGAGAGAAAGGATTAAAATAAGGGATAAACTTGGAAAAGTAGCTCTGCTGGCAGGTACTGGATGTGCGAAGCAAACCTTATTAAGAATCCCCTTTTCCCCAGCTCCCATGCCATGTTGGGTGAACAGCTAAAGCATTATAATCCGTTTTGTTCTAGGTCCCTTCTGGCTTGAAAAAAAAAAAAAAAAGAATTGGACAGACAGTAGACAAAGAGTTTAGCTTTGTAGCGAGAGGCTGTCTCCTGGAACTCATAACCATCATCACACTCTTGAAGTCTCATTTCCAGACTTTCTTTCCAGTGTTTTTGCATTTCAGTCTATTCCAATAAGAGCCCACCTACAGTCCTTCTCTACTTACATACTGTAGAGATTGCACGTTGCAGGGCATGTGGTGGATGGTGCATGAAAACTCTGTTCAAAGGTCTGAGTTATTGCTCCAACTCTATATAATAAATATTCAGTGTTGCTTTTAAAACTTAAGTGATTAACCCAATCTTACAGGTACATTCAAATCAAATAATCAATCAGACAGATCAAATAACTTAACTGAAAATCACCATGCTTTAATCCGACATGGTATAGGCATGTAAATACAAGTTTTGCAATTTACGTGTGAGCAAAACAATTTATTTTATCAGTTTTGTGTTTGGGGATTTCAGGCGAATAATCTCAAGTGCTCTCCAGGTCAGATCTGCAGCAAGCATTTGTGTCTGCCTTGGTGTCTTTTTTCATATTACCACTGGGAAGCTCCGTATTCAGATACTGTAGCTTTAAAGATCTGATGTATAAGATTTACAGGGGTTTATTGGCAGAATATGGTAGAAATTTAATATAATATTCATCCCTGAAAGTCATGTACACAAGGGAGCTTCAGTAGGGGTTCAGTTCATTTGGTGCAGCAATAGCTCAGTCTGTAAGAACTAGGCTTGGGAACAGAATCCAGTCAGGTCCAGTTTCAGTTTGCTGGTTTCAGACCAGCACAGACCAGTCAGTACGGAGTGTGGACTGGTAGCTGGAGACGTACCATTTGACCTCTAGGGGCGGGTTGCACCAACTGGTCTTAGGCCTAGTCTTTGCGTTCCAAGTCCAAGGATGTCTGTTGTACCAACTTGGCTTAAGCCTTCCTCACGCTAAGACCAGGTGTAAATCTTAGGTCTAGCCAGGAGCAGGAATAAAGTCAAAATCTAGGACACGACAAGGAGCTGATTAAGAGGTTTCGATTCAGCAGGAGATATCTGTTCGAGCTTACTGAAGAGGTGTCATCAGATTTGCAGTTTGTGTCGGACCACAATGCAGAGTTGTCACACACACACTGCAGCTGTTAATTTCACTTTGTTTCTATGCAAACGGTGCTTTTCAAAACACATCTGGAGCCATGATCTGCGTCCACAAGTCCACCGCCTGTCGGGCCATCCACAGGGTGTCACTGGCATTGAGCTGCCATCTTGCCCGATATGTCCACCTCCCCTCTGAAGCGGAGACGGTGGTGATAAAACAGCGATTCTGTAGGCTGTATTGATACAGGCTCCATCACCACTCAAAAGGGCACTGCGGTGCCTTAGCACCAAAACCTCGTCTGACTCCATGTGTGTATATGTATGTCAGAAGTCCCCACACTTTTATTCTTCTCCATTAATGCATGTCTATAGGTCCTGTTTGTGCATGCATGGTTACCCATGTGGTTGATCAAGTATGCCTTCTTCTTCAGTAACATAAAAACGTACTTCACCTCAGTGCTGACTTTTCATTTCACATACTTTAACCGCAGTCTCCTGGTTGAAAGTCCTGTGTTTATTTGCACCATGCAGTCACCCCACCAATCCTTTATGCGGGCTTTCTCACACTTTAGACTTCTCCTGTCATAATGACTATGCCCACTAGAGGTCGCCGCCTAACAATAAACTTAAATATGGGTTGTAATAAGCTGCTGGAACAGACAACCAATGCATGTTTTTATGGTGAGGATGGGCTGGTAAAGTCTGTAAACAAGACTTGGTGTGTTTTTGTTACTTCATATGAGCTATTTATATCTGCAGAGGACACAATCCAGCAGCATACTGCAATCTTGGTACCACGAATGACTCCTCCATCCTACTCACTGATGACAGTGAGGAGGATTAATTATCCCCATAACCAGGCTCAACTCCAGTTTAGGACACAGCTTGAGACTCCATTTTACGTTTCTTTTCACTGCTTTTTGTATGGACTACATGACTGGAACATCATTTCAAATGACAAACAGTGAGCCTATGTAGAAAATGATTTCCTGTCAAACATCCTGCCATCTTACTGGCAGCTCACAAGTGAGATGGTAACAAGGGAAAGTCAGTTCCAGAAGTTTCTATGTTTGAAAATGGAAAGCGAGTCCTCCTGAGGTGCAGTTGTGGCCTTAAAAAGTCCCAGTCCCAGTGACTGTATAGTATAATGACCTTAGATAGGTTAGCCACTGCAGCAGGCAGGGTCTAGCAAGCATGATGAAACCGCAGCAATGCCCTGCTTCCAGCATATGATCAATGACAAGAAAGTATCAGTATGTCAGCGAAGGACTGCACAGCATGCCAAAGGAGGACATAAACTCCCGGAGGACCTTGCCTGTGCGATTCAGTCGAGGCAGAAGAGGTTAACATGCTCCGTTCCACATAAGGAGACAACTCGTGGTGTCATTTGTCAAATTCAGGTTCTCTTTCACTCCTCATGCGGTTCAGCCCTTTTAGTAATCTCACAATCTGGATGTTATAGGGCTATATTTCCATAGGGTGACATACCACTTGTGGTTTTGAGAGTGTCGCGGGTATTTAGTATCAAATAAATGTATTTCATTGTTTTTTTGATAGTGACAGGGCAATTAACAGGATTGCATTCCACCTTTTAAAACAGAAAAGATATGTTCCACAAAGACTTTATAGCTGCAGCTAATTTCCAGCTCTTCTGCATTGTTGGGCTTTTAAATTGATTACACAATCTCACATTGAATTACACAATCTGAAATGCATCCTCAGTTACAGATGCAAATAAAATAAATTACATGAAGATTGAGCACTATTATAATGGAAGTCAAATTGTGACTTTGATACAAAACTTGCATAATAAGTAGCCAAATCTAAAAGTATTTGGTGATTTGGTGATGTTTTTGCTGTTTTAAAGCAAAGGAAGGAAAGGCTGTAGTTGCGGCTGCACATTTTGCTTGGTTGATTTTGCAGACTCAATTCTCATTTCAATCCTCAGCCAGCCAGGCTTTATATTTTTGATTGTCAAGCCAGTAAAACTTTATCTTCTGTGGCAGTTGCATCCTGTACAGAAAGATGGACAATGTTCCACAAATGTCTCTTTACAAAAACTGAGTAAACAACCGGTTCCATTTAATCAGGAAGTCACATTGAGATTGAGCTCTCTTTTCCAAGTGAGACCTGAGTACAGAGTAAAAAGTAGGATAAAATAATAAAGTATTGATAAAAATAGAAGGACATTAGAGATATATAAAAAAGATATAAAAAAAAAAAAAATACCAAAGATTTAAATAAACATTCATATAGATAACAACATGATGAATAACAAATAATCCTGTAAAATCAAGAATTAGAAGTAAAATCTTGGAGGCACAGTGGAGATGATAAATAAAGTGATATTTTTTGGAGTAGACCTTTAAAGTTGAAAGTGCTAATCTTGCCTGACAGAAAGGGAGAGCCAGCCCACCTTTTGGTACAAAATGCAGCGATGGGTCCCATACGGCTCGTCTGTAATAAATCTAAGAGCTGAGTATCAACAATATCAACATCTAGATATTTCAGGTTAGATGCAGGAATATGTCTATAAATATTATCCCCATTGTCTAAAACAGGGAGAAAAGTTATTTCTACAATCCGTTTTCTACAATAAAATGGGAAACAGGACCTGATCCTGTACAAAATAACATCCTTAATTTGCAACTTAAATTGCCTATGTGCGTTTTAAAAGTAAATTTGTCATCAATGCAGATGCCTAAGTATTTGTAATAAGGAACTTTTCTAATCAGTTTACTGTCTAAGGCACAGATTTAAAGATTTAAAGAAAGTTTATGGTTTTGAATATACACTGATCTCAATTATTGCATGTGTAAATGAGTTTGCCGACTTGATTGTAGTGAATTATTGTAGAGGAGGACTAGGATCCTTCTGTGTTTCGGTCCACACGTTCCGTGAACAGCTATCAATTGGCTATTTTATTTAATCAGGACTATTCCTATCTGATCAAAATGCTCACAATTAATCATTGAAGTATGATTTGGGCCCTCTGACATTAGTTTGCATAACTGGTCAATGTCAAAAACTCCAAATGCATTCAAGGACATTTTGAATTGTAAAACCACAGTGAGAAACTGAGAGAGAGAGACGACATTTTCCTCATATGACACAAGCCTGTTACTTTGACAACACTTTTTGCATTGGCTGCCTGCTCCCAGAAAACAGAATAGGGGCCATATTTGCTTTTCTTTTTCCCATACTTATCCAGACTTGGAAATTACCCAAATCAAATTCCATACTTTTTCATATTTTTCTACTCTGCGTGTCATCTCTAGCTCTGATCTCTTCATTCATGAATCAATGTCCGAACATGTTGCCTTGTACAAGTGAAAGAATGGAGGGCAAGAAGTGCATATCTTGCCTCTCTGAAAAGGCAAGATATGCAAAAACATTGATACATGGAAATAAAAAACATTGCATCAGATTAACCAATATGTGGCTTACCTTGATATTTATGACCCAGCGCCTCATTAGAGTAGATGCCCTTTTTTTTCTTTTTCTTTATTAGATATTTCTGTCTGCACTGCATGTTATCATCACATTTTAATTACTTTATCAGTTCATGTTTTTGTATTTGTTTGAAGTATTGAAAGAATATTACTTCAGAACCAATTAGGCACTCTTTTTCTTATGTAAGACCACATCCAGGATTCAACCAATAAATATTTCCCATCACAAATAAGCAAACACTGCACCATTTGGAAGTTCAGTGTAGTTAAAGGGGTTGCACTACCCTCCTCAAGACTAATTGGAAAAAGGCCAAACCAAATAAGGAGACAACTAACCCTTTTTGCCAAGAGTAAATCTAGAAATTATTCTAGGGTAAACAAATGAACTAATGAGCGGTAATTCCAAGGATGCACTTTTAATAGCGGCACCAGGAGAGGCCCTGTCTCTTATACACATCTAGATGTGTATAAGAGACAGGTATAGTATAATGACCTTAGATAGGTTAGCCACTGCAGCAGGCAGGGTCTAGCAAGCATGATGAAACCGCAGCAATGCCCTGCTTCCAGCATATGATCAATGACAAGAAAGTATCAGTATGTCAGCGAAGGACTGCACAGCATGCCAAAGGAGGACATAAACTCCCGGAGGACCTTGCCTGTGCGATTCAGTCGAGGCAGAAGAGGTTAACATGCTCCGTTCCACATAAGGAGACAACTCGTGGTGTCATTTGTCAAATTCAGGTTCTCTTTCACTCCTCATGCGGTTCAGCCCTTTTAGTAATCTCACAATCTGGATGTTATAGGGCTATATTTCCATAGGGTGACATACCACTTGTGGTTTTGAGAGTGTCGCGGGTATTTAGTATCAAATAAATGTATTTCATTGTTTTTTTGATAGTGACAGGGCAATTAACAGGATTGCATTCCACCTTTTAAAACAGAAAAGATATGTTCCACAAAGACTTTATAGCTGCAGCTAATTTCCAGCTCTTCTGCATTGTTGGGCTTTTAAATTGATTACACAATCTCACATTGAATTACACAATCTGAAATGCATCCTCAGTTACAGATACAAATAAAATAAATTACATGAAGATTGAGCACTATTATAATGGAAGTCAAATTGTGACTTTGATACAAAACTTGCATAATAAGTAGCCAAATCTAAAAGTATTTGCAACCAAGGTTTGTTTGTTTTTTCTGCGTTACAGGGTGATGTTTTAGCTGTTTTAAAGCAAAGGAAGGAAAGGCTGTAGTTGCGGCTGCACATTTTCATTTCAAAATTCCACATTTTTTCTGAAATTTCCAGACTGCTTGGTTGATTTTGCAGACTCAATTCTCATTTCAATCCTCAGCCAGCCAGGCTTTATATTTTTGATTGTCAAGCCAGTAAAACTTTATCTTCTGTGGCAGTTGCATCCTGTACAGAAAGATGGACAATGTTCCACAAATGTCTCTTTACAAAAACTGAGTAAACAAACCGGTGCCATTTAATCAGGAAGTCACATTGAGATTGAGCTCTCTTTTTCCAAGTGCCAATGTGTGTTTTAAAAGTAAATTTGTCATCAATGCAGATGCCTAGGTATTTGTAATAAGGAACTTTTCTAATCAGTTTATTGTCTAAGGCACAGATTTAAAGATTACTGGTGATTTCTTTAGCTCTGTAGGAAACCATAAACTTTGTTTTCTGTATTTAAGACAAGCTTAAAGTTTTGAATACAAGTTTATGGATTTGAATATACACGGATCTCAATTATTGCATGTGTAAATGAGTTTGCCGACTTTATTGTAGTGAATTATTGTAAAGGAGGACTAGGATCCTTCTGTGTCTCAGTCCACACGTTCAGTGAACAGCTATCAGTTGGCTATTTTATTTAATCAGGACTATTCCTATCTGATCAAAATGCTCACAATTAACAATCATTGAAGTATGATTTGGGCCCTCTGACATTAGTTTGCATAACTGGTCAATGTCAAAAACTCCAAATGCATTCAAGGACATTTTGAACTGTAAAACCACAGTGAGAAACTGAGAGAGAGAGACGACATTTTCCTCATATGACACAAGCCTGTTACTTTGACAACACTGTTTGCATTGGCTGCCTGCTCCCAGAAAACAGAATAGGGGCCATATTTGCTTTTCTTTTTCCCTTACTTATCCAGACTTGGAAATTACCCAAATCAAATTCCATACTTTTTCATATTTTTCTACTCTGCGTGTCATCTCTAGCTCTGATCTCTTCATTTATGAATCAATGTCCGAACATGTTGCCTTGTACAAGTGAAAGAATGGAGGGCAAGAAGTGCATATCTTGCCTCTCTGAAAAGGCAAGATATGCAAAAACATTGATACATGAAAATAAAAAACATTGTATCAGATTAACCAATATGTGGCTTACCTTGATATTTATGACCCAGTGCCTCATTAGAGTAGATGCCCTTTTTTTTCTTTTTCTTTATTAGATATTTCTGTCTGCACTGCATGTTATCATCACATTTTAATTACTTTATCAGTTCATGTTTTTGTATTTGTTTGAAGTATTGAAAGAATATTACTTCAGAACCAATTAGGCACTCTTTTTCTTATGTAAGACCACATCCAGGATTCAACCAATAAATATTTCCCATCACAAATAAGCAAACACTGCACCATTTGGAAGTTCAGTGTAGTTAAAGGGGTTGCACTACCCTCCTCAAGACTAATTGGAAAAAGGCCAAACCAAATAAGGAGACAACTAACCCTTTTTGCCAAGAGTAAATCTAGAAATTATTCTAGGGTAAACAAATGAACTAATGAGCGGTAATTCCAAGGATGCACTTTTAATAGCGGCACCAGGAGAGGCCAAAGCGAGCCCGGCTAATTGGCACCGCCATTCAGAGTTGCACAATAAAGGCGAGGCATGGTAACATATGCAACAGTTAATAGGGTTTAGCGTGTGAAATAACGGCAGTGGTGAGCTCATGAGGGGGGCAATTATGACAAAGCTGTGCACATCCTTGATAACCGTCCGCCTGACTCAATCTGGCTAAGCCCCTGGGGAGGCAGCTCGCAGCAGCACCAGTGGGCCTGCGGAAACTAACAAGAGGAGGAGGGTGGAGAGGAGAGAGGAGAACGCGTCCACATAAACAAGCGACTAACAAGCTCTGCACGCGCTAATATTGAGCATGGGTAATGTAAAGCCATCTGGAAATGCACATTACACAAAGGCATATCCACGAGCTGCATTCACAAATATACTGTACATACACACATACAAGACTTGTTGTGTAGACTTGGTAAAGTGCCCGTACAACTATTTGTACTCCAGTTTTGGATGCTTAAAAGAAGTTATAGTTGTTGGCAATAGGCTATACGTCCATAAAATGTCCTTAAATCTATGTTCAGCTTCATTATAGTGTGTTATAATCCACTTATTACATGGCTCTGTGAATACTAGATTCTGATTGGTAAATTTCAGCATTCTGAAGTCTGTTATTTCTTTATAGCAGACTGTTGCTATGTATAACAGACCGTTGCTATGAAGAACAAGTCGTTGCTATGGACACATTTCTGACTCTGAAGGAGCAATAAAATCATTTTAAAATCAACAAAATCCTTTTTCAATATATATTTATCAATATATTGTGTGTTGGCTTATTGGTATATTTTTGTAAGTAACCATGTAATAAGTGGGATAATATACAGTAAGCAGGACATTATGGTGAAATAAACTCCTTCAGGGTTATTCAGGACATGCCGTCGGGGTTTATTTCACAATTATGTCCTACTCACTGTGCAATATTTCTTACATATTAATTGTTTTGTGTACTGCTTGTATGCTCAACAAAAATACAGGCAACACTTTTGTTTTTGCTCCCACTTCCTCTGTGTGCACAAAAGTTTAATTTCTCTCAACTCATGTTCACAAATTGGCTAAAATCTTCGTTTGTGAGCACTTCTCCTTTGCCAAGATTATTCATCCACCAGAGAGGCGTGGCCAACCCATTCTCATCCTAACATGTCACATACTAATGATTTGTCACTGCTCCCTTGGTGTGTGATATCGATGCACAAGGTAATACTTTGGGTCGGTTTAGGCACAAAAACTACTTGGGTAGGTTTAGGATGAGACCTTGTTTGGGGTTTCAATAACTATGTTACATATGTGACTGTCACTGAAGCAACTCACACAACAAAAGTCATATGACGAAAATCACATGAGGAAAGTCTTGTTATGTTCCTTACAACTTTTAATAACGTTTTGGTCCCGAGTTTCTTTGAGTCATCCATCCACCTCTTCCAACGTGGACTTTCTCATTCGTTAAACTATGTAGAAAGCCCGGTGCGTCTCTTTCAGCCACTAACAGGTACCATGTGCATCTGTATGAGTCAGGCTGGTGTGGCATGTAGACATGCTGATTCAACGGCATGATCATGACACTGGGGTGCCTTGGACAGGTCACGATAAACGATCGCTCTAAAATGTACAGTTTTATTCAGGGGTGGGCGAAATTTGGTTTAGATCTGACACGAAGTAAGTAAGGGCCAAAATAGCTGATATTGATATCAATACCCATACTCTTGTACTTGTACCTTCATGGAGGGGACTGCTGTGTGTCTTTATTTGTGAGCTGAATGTGTCATCAAAAGGCACGGTCTGCCTAAATCATGGATTTAGGAATCCTTTCACAGTGACTCTAAAAGGATATTACATTCAGCCATTTTCATCTTTCAGGTCTGAGGCATATTTTTTTCACTTCATTAAATGATTAATTCAGAGAAGTTTCAATAGGAAGAATATATCATGTCTAGATATATATTAAACTGGTCACTAAAGTAACCAGCCTTGACGAGCCTTTACAGAGTGAAAATGTAACATTAACCAGTGCTGAAGATCCTGAATATTCCTCCTCCTCCTTCTTTCTGTTCTGTTGCAGCTCCAAGTTCTCTTTCTCCTGGTGTTTTGTTCATTGTTTGAACTAATTTATAGCAAACATCCTTCCTACTGCATTGTTGTTGTGAAACATGTCCAAACGAAGCTTCACTTTCGTTCAGCTATCACTGCACGTCGGATTAAACTAGTCAGGGTGCGCAGTGTGGGCATGACGCGTGTGTTCTTTGAGTGCAGAGAACAGACAACAGCAGTGGAGGAGTAAAGATACACTGAACGTTTGCACACACAGTTCTGCTCTTTGACTAAATAAAAACAGCGCAACATAGAAGAAAAAAGATTAAACTGATCAGTCCTATTGACGCTAGAACTGATCTTCAAAAACAAGACATAGTATCTGAAGTATCTATATTTAGGGATTCATCTGCCAACCCTTAGTTTTTTCTTGAAAAAAGACATTAAACACTGAACTATGGCCATTTCACTTCGGGCAATAAATTCCTTTTTCTTTTTCTTTTTTCTGGGAAGGCAAAGTCATGACCCACCCTACTCTGCCTCTGATCGGCTTACCCTGATATTCTTACCCCAGCCCCAAACCAATCACTCCTCATGCCTAAACTGAACCAGAGGCAGAGTAAGGCATGGCATGGCTTTGCCCTACTGGGGGGAAAAAAAGAAAAAAAAAATCTGTAGCCCTACGTGAAATAGCCAGAGTTCAGTGCCTAATAAATTTCTTTTTTTTTCCAAGATAAGAATGCACATTTTAGAGTGTCCTTTTATTGTGACCAGTCCAAGACACACCTGTACAATAATCCTGCTGTTTAATCTGCATCTTTATGCTACACCTGTCAGGTGGATGGATTATCTTGGCCAAGGAGAAGCCCCCCACAAACACTTATGTTACTAAATTTGTGAACAAAATCTGATAAAAATAAACCTTCCTCGCGCAGAGAAGAAGTCTGAGATTATTTACTTCAACTCGTGAAAAATGGGAGCAGAAACAAAAGTGTTGTGTTCATATTTCTGAGTGCAAATGCTAAATGGAGGGATTAAAATCTTCACACAAAAATGTCAAAGACAAAGTGTTAAAATCACACAACATAGGTGTGACAGACACATCATGTGCGTCATATGTGTTTCTCACTGATATTTCTCGGTGAGAAAAATAATGATGTGCATTGTATGTGCTGCATGTATGGTTAAACATGAAAGAGAATTGAAAAACCATGCTCATGGCATTTTTGTCATGTATATTGTATGTATTATATTTCAAGGATGCATAGTATCATTAAAATGTAGCACCACTATTTCACAGAGCTGTTGCTGTTTTGTATGTGGTCACACTGTCATAGGACTGGGTGGAATTACAAATGAGGGTATTTCTAGAAAACGTTACGAAAAACTATTTTATTTAAACAGTAGTGTTGTATTGGATGTGGTTACCTGCAATGTTGGAAGCTACTGTATGAATAATGATACAGTATGTGTTAAATATTTCTGTTCACTCCCTATTGTCTACTCTTATAATATAGCCAGTGCCCAAACTTGCATGCACACACACACACACACACACACACACACACATTAATACACAACACGCAGAAGTTTGCTCTAACCAAAATGTCTGATGTGTCTGTCAGTTATGTCAGATTCACTATAAGCTAGGAGACACAAGCACAGAATAATTCAAACAAATAGCGACATCTACAACAAAGTAAACACACAACGAAACAGAATGCTCCTCATCTAGAGGCTAACTTCTGTATTTTTTAACCCGGACTCTATTTTCCCCTGTTTTTGTGTCTAAGTAACCAATGGAGACAGCAACTTGTGAAATTGGTCCAGTTATGAGGGAGAGTGCTGCAGCTGGCAGAAGTGAAACTAAGCTGCACTGTAATCCATCTGAGCTGTGCACTGTCAAAGTACATCCACTAAAAGTGCTTGTTTTTGCCACTGACAGGCTCAGATTGTTATTATAAATGTCAACATTATAGAAAAGATTGCTCCAGAGAGAGACCTTTTTGAAAGAGTAAGATACAGCTGTTTTATTGCTCTTGCCAAACTAATCAAACCCCCTTTGCAAAACTGAAATTTAACATTGTTATTGTCATCTCCATTCAAAAGTGACGGCTCACCAAAAACCTTTGATTCACTGTGTTTGATGTGAAAAATATCTGGAGTGGAACAAGAGGGAATTTGCACATCAGAGAAGCAGCAGGGAGAAATGGCGTGTACATCCAGAATATTTTCACATCTACCTCGGTGAACAAAGGGTTTATTTCAACCAAACTACCGCTGGTGAATGTTGGAACAGTGGAAAGATGAACCAAGATGGTTTTGGTGAGCTTTATTTTGTTTCTGTCGAGTTTGAATGAAGATGAAGATGATGATGTCTAAATTACAGTTTTGCTGACAGTAAGCCAAGAACAATAAAACAGCGGTTTCTGGTTGAACAAAATGATTTTAGTCTTTCACAAAAAGGTCTATCCCTGTAACAATCCTTTCCATAATGTTTTCGGTCACTTAGAATAACAATCTGAGCTGGTCAGTGGCAAGAACAAGCCCTTTTCATGGACATACTTTGACAGATTTACAATGAGTTCTAGTTTCACTTCTGCCAACTGCAATTTCAAATGCAATTTCAAAGTGTATTGTCCCCATTAGTCACTTAAACACAAAAACACATGGGGAAAAAATAGGGCCCAGGTTCCAAAATACTTGTGAGAGCAATAGCCACTGCACATCCAAAAATGAGCAGTGGTCCAAATAGTGAGCTGGACCCATATATTAAATAGGTTACAATCCTGCTTAATATACAATTTATGGTTGAAGTAAGTTGTTTCCCCCCCAGACTTGGCAGAGACAGGCAGGCTGCAGGAGCACTACAGGAGCACAGGATGCAACCTCATGAATTGACATTAACAAGTGATGACGAGTCCTCCACTGTAAGTTGATCAGCTGTTTATAACTGTCAGTTGTCAGTCAATGTAAAGCTAAGGCTGTTATCCTGAAAACAAAAGCCCACCGCTCTGAAAACACACACTCTGGATGATGAGTTAAATGGCTGCCTGCCAAACTCCATTAACACTTTGCTCAATTTAACAGTTCTAAAAAATCTACACCTTCTACAAGTTTATTAATGATATCTTACGACTCATAAACATACACTTACCCTTTATGTGAAAATTCGGTGTTATTTGTACTCTGATTAATGTGAAACAGCTATACAAAAAGTGATTCTGGTCCAGAATAGAAATTTCAAAGTGGGACACTGTGGCTGTTACATTCATGTCAAGTGAAGTGAGTATTTCAACTTAACATGTTTGCTGACACATTGGTACATGACCCATTGTGCTCATTTTATGATTTATTACAGTAAATACAGATTTACCCTTTAACTAGCACACCATACTTTAATTTGGTATTCTAACTCCTTGCATCACAACCACAGTTGGAACCTCTGTTCTTTTAAAGATTACAACATGTGTTTGACTTTCATAGCAGAATATCTATTTGTTATGATAATATTATACTCACCAAAGTAATTCTGAAATCTAAAATGTGGCAATGTGGCAAAAAAAAAACAAACATACACCAGCAGCTGGATGATCAAACAGGCTTTAAACAAATGCCAGGTTATGAAAGGTAAACTGAAAAGTAATTACTGTCTGTTGTAAACACCTTTTTTTTCAGTTTACAAACTGACTTTAAAGTAATTATTTGATGAAATTTTTATAGAAATAAATATCCATGTTGCTACTTTCCGGCACTGCTGAAAGAACAACTCTGACGTGCTGAGCAGCCAGTTCATGGCAACTGTTCAATGAAAGCTTTTGCTTATTCATGCTTTTATGCACAATTATTATTATTATTTGTATTCTATACAATAGATGTCTGGTGGCTCCAGACACACTTGTCTGCTGGACAGCCAAAGGGAGGATTTATAATCCTCACTTGTATTGAACGAACAGAAGGCCTGAGTAGTTGGCCTGAGCAGTGTGATTGACAGGTGATGTCTGCGAAAGCAAATGCGGACACGTTGCTGAATTGAGCGCTTGTCACCAACAAAAGAATGGGAAAAAAAGAGGCTCCAAGGATCTTTCTACCTTGGGTGATGAACACGAGATTCTAATTTGTAAACCAGATTTGATATTTTAAAAGAAGTGTCAAAATGACTCTAAATTTAGTGACAACTGTACCTCAGGAACATCTCATTGCAGCATGATCACTGAGTAAAAGCACATCAGGGTTGTCACACAAAACATCTGCAATTAGCTACCTCTATTTTTGCCAAAACAGGCTTCTAGTGGTTAATGGTGTTGACTACATAGACATACAATCCATCTAAAAACACATTAGGCCTGGCAATTTCTGTCCAGCATCGGGGTGTGTTTGTGCTTCTGTGTTAAAATGTTTTTTAAAATGTTACAGAGCTACTTAACAGGAGATGAAAAGCCTCCACGGGTCTGGCTTCTTACTTTACTGCACTGAGACTCATCCATATCATAACTCCTCTGTTGCAAGTCCTGAAAATGTTATGTTCCCGTCACCAAATTCATTGTTATTCTGAATTTTAAGCAGATACTTATGGAAAGATAGAAACATTTAAACATAATCTAGTGTGCCTTGGTGTGTTAATCCTGTGGTGATGGTGGGAGTTAAATCATAAGATTAGAGTATTTTATTTGTCCCCATAAACACATACCTTCATACCAGTTTTCAGTTTGTAGTTTGTTTGTAGTCTGAGTAGTAGCTTTTGCAACTCGACATCAGTGTAGAGGGGCAATCTTAGTGACTCTTCAAGTTTAAATAAAGGTTTGAAAGTACTGATCACCAGATATGTTTGAGCAGGTTTAGTTTACATGCAGGTAAACAGCCTGTGGCCTCTCTGATTACTATACAAAACACAATTTTTTGGTGAAACTAGTTTATTTTTCACGGACAGAAATTTCTCTGGTCTTCACTCTGATGTCCTCTGGCTGCTCTGCCTCAACTTTGGGTGATTTATGAAGTTTTCTGATGGACATTGAACTTTACATGTTTTTTTGCGGTTAGCCACTTTAGTGTTAGCCACTTAGCCATGAAGCTGGCTCTGCACGGCTAATTAGCAGTAGCAGTTAGCTGCTTTAGTAACAAGTAATGATACCTGTCAGAAGCTCTGCAAATCACAGAGCAGCAGCAGGATATCAGAGGGAAAAACTGAAAATATGAAACTCCTTCACAACTTAAAAAGCTCTTTCTGTGAGACAAACTGAACCCAAAGCAGAGTGGTCAAACGAAGCCAGACCGATGTGAATATAAACATTCAACATTGTAACATTATACAGCCCTATATGTCAGAAAACAAGGAAAAGCATAATAGGTCCCCTTCAAAGTCAAAACCAAGTTGTTGTTGTTTTTAATTTTGTCAAGTCTGCAGTCATGTCATTCATGACTAGGCTCTGACTGGAGTCAGCGTCATGTGACTTGAGTACACACCTCTGGTAAAACTATAAAAATTACACTCTTTTCTTATTGTTGGTGCTCCAAGCCTCTCAGAACTGCTGGCTTCTGTCCTGATCAACAAGGTTTTAGATCCATGCCCCTCAGGGACCAAAAACAAGACCTCCTTGGCAGAGCTAACTCACGCTTTTCAGTTCTTTAGGAAGGGTTGCGTCATATCAAGAGTTCCAGTTGCTCTCATGTAAGGCTTCAATTAGCTGTCAGGTACACTAAGGCTTCTCATCTGTTTTTATTATTCCACATAATTAGGCTTCTGGCCTCAGTCCTTTAAAATTTTGGCAATGATAACCTGTGTGTAAACCAACCGCTGTGAGCAATAATCATTGGTCCCCAGATTTGCAAGTGAAACACACGTACAAATGAGTAACTATTACAGTGTTTTCAAAGGCAAACACAACAGGACTTAATTTGAATATAAATGGGAAAAGAGGTTAACAGGAAGCTCAAAAGGAATTAATGCAGACAACTTGACAAGATTGTTGCTGACTAACCTTGCTGGCTAACCGTTATCGCTCCCACATGACCAGAGACAGACTTCTGACCATGGCCAGATGAACTCGCTAGAGGGTTAAAATAAGATATGGGCCCCTGATGACCCCCTGCTTGTCAGACAAGTCATGTAAAAATGCACAACCAACCTGAAGACACTCGTCATTTCAGCTGATATTGTGTTTTAATGCCAGATATGGTCAAGTACCTTTGCAGTTAATCAAATTACCAATAACTATTTGAATCATTAATATGGGGTCTGATGCTGCAAACAGACAGCCTTCAGCGAGGACGCATCTGGTTGCACCAGATAACTAAACACTCTGGCTGATGTGTGATGTGCTGGTTGGGCGGTGCTTGTTTTGAGCTTGTCCATTTTCAAGCAGGAAAAAATGGCCGCAACGTTTCTCTTATTACAGCAAAAAAAAAAGTCACTGAAATATGTTCCTGGAAACATTCGGGGTGAGAAATAGGCAACATACAAACAGAATCTTGATTCATATTTGGTCAGCACTGTCCAAATGGACAAATTCACTTAAAGTTGAGGTCGTATTTATGCAGGTACAGATAGAGCGAATGGTCCGTCAAAACGCCGCCGGATCTCCTGCTCTCCATAAATAAGTGAAAGCAATAATAAAATAAGTATTTTATGTACTGTATATCGTGACAGAAGTCACATACGGAACAAACTTAAAGGAGAAATCTGTAATACGTTTACTTTAATAAATAATAAAATGATCACAATCTGTCATCTGAGATCAAGGAAACATGTTAAATTGAAATTATTATTATTACATCAGTGCTACATACACATCCAGCTGGTGTCCTGCTCTGAAATTGCTATTCCAGGCTGAAATAACTGTTGTAGTTTGCCAGTTTCACATTAATTAGAGTTCAAATTAATGCTGAATGTTCACCGAATGTCTGTTTATTAGTGATAAGAAATCCTTACTAATCTTGTACAGGGAGGAGATGTTTGTAAGGGTTAAATTGAGCAATATGTAAATGGAGTCTGGCAGGCAGTGAGACAGGCAGCCATTTAACTCAGTCTAGAGTGTATTTTCAGAGCAGTGGGGTTTTGTTTTCAGGATAATGGGTTTAACTTTACATTAACATTCAAATGACAGCTCTAAACAGCTGATCAACTCTTCCTCCCTCTTTTTTTTTGTCAGTTTACAGTTTTGTGGAGCTCCTGCAGCCTGCAGACCTTTCCCAAATTTAGGAATGAGGGGGTGAGATGAAACAACTCACTTCAACCATAGATTGTATAGGATTCAACTTATTTAATGTACAGTCTATGGCTCCAACTCGCTATTTTGGACTGTTGTACAATTACTACATATTGCTCCTTTAAGTAAACTAAAAGTTTAAATAATTACATGTTCACTTTTTGTTTCACATGGGACTTGACCCCAGCAAACCCGTCTCCATGGGCGAAAGTCCTGTTTGAGCCATCCATCTATCCCGCCTACGCCCAACGCAGATCTCGCTCTATATACTTCTCTGTTTATAATTACTCCGCCCACTAGAGGTCAGCGCCAAACAATATACTTAAATATGGGTTTTAATAAGCTGTTTGCATAGACAACCTACGTGCTTGTTTTTGTTACCTTTTTTTTGTATCCTAATTACATAACTCTGTCACTGTTACTCCCCAAACCTGCATGTAATAGTCTACTAATGGTCTCACTACCTCCTGTATTAAGTGTAGACCACTCCTCTCTAAAGTGCAGGGGGCTGCAGCAAAGATATTGATATGCAAATCAGCATTTGATGTCATT